>BOLG01001487.1:0-38734 GCA_016861445.1 Oryzias woworae | reverse complement strand
GACCTCGCCTTTGGCTCTTCCCACTCCTGTCTTGGCTGTTGCCTCGCCTTTCGCTCTTCCCACTCCTGTCTTTGGCGGTGACCTCGCTTCACCTGTACCTCTGTTTTTTGGTTGTGACCTCGCCTTTGGCTCTTCCCGCTCCTGTCCTTGGCTGTGACCTTGCCTCTGGCTCTTCCAGCAACCCCAGCTGTTCCACAACTCCAGCTTGATGAAGCCCATCTGCTACACCTCCTCACGCAGGGAGAGGTCCTCTGGCAAGTTCATGAGCGGGGGATCATATTCCATCTGAGCATGGGGGTGTCTGTGGATTCGCAGGACTTTCTCGCGCTCGGAGCGCGCTGGCGTAGGACCTACGTCAGCACCATTCAAATCCCCATCCGAAGAATCTCTGACGCAGGTTTGGGAGAAGCAACCTCAATGGCTCTTCAGTCTATGATTCGGCAGATCATGACGGGCTTCGGCGAGCTTGGCTACCTCATGGATTCAGACTCCGACTCCTCAATTCAAACCGTGCTGCCAGCACGCCTGCAGACTTGGAAACCCTTAATAATCCAGATGTGAATAACACTGACTCTGCTGATGCGGAAGAAGAACAGCCAATTGCTGCTGGACTTAGGGGAAAGGACAGTGGAGGCTGATGCGGACGAGGGCCTTGCTGCTGGTCAACCGGCATCCGGCGGCCGGCCTCGACCTCGGCCTCCCACAGCTTAGAGGAGCCCAGCTCACTGCCTTTCCTGCGACTTGCTCACTTCTTTCTATTGAATGACGACGATGAGGACCAGCCTCAAGGGCTGACCAAGCGGGTTGGAGCGGGTCTCCCTTGGGGGGCTGGCTCGTACTGGGGCTGGGGTGGGGGGATCAGAACTCCTGGGTGGTGGCGTGGCGGCTTGTCTGGGGTGGTGGGGCTCTCGGTGGTGGGCCGCCCGGCGCGGTAGGAGGACTGCTCTCCTGGCTGGGCTGGGCCTTGCGCTCTGCGCTTCTGTACCTCACTGCGCTCAGGTGTTGGGGGCCCATGTGGTGTCCTGCGGGTCCTGGTATGGGTGCTTGTCCGGGCTGCCTGGCAGGCGGATCTCCCCTGGTCGGCGCTGCTGCTCGGCGGGGGGGGTCTTGGTGTGGGGATGTCTGGGCGCTCTCCCTCCTTTTTTTTTCTTTTCATTCCCTCATCCACTTTAGCTTAACATAACATTCACCTGAGCACAGGTGTCGGCTCACCTTTGCACCTTCAAATATTGTGCGTGTCAGAATGTAATGCTTTACATGTTGTTGGTTGGTATGCAAAAGTGGTGTGTGTGAACTGGATGTTGATAAGTTGTGAACACTCTTGGAGCCGGCAAGTATGTTTGTAACAGCTGAGTTTGTGGACAGGCCCCGCCCGTTTGAGACCAACATTCACTATTGTAATGGGTATAAGCTCCAGCATTTTGTTGCCTGTAAATTTACAACTCTACTTTCCCTTTCCATTAGTTATCCTCTAAAATCTATAATCTACCCCCCCCCCTTTTTTTTCCGTCCGGTCCAACAAAAAGAACACAAACAAATTAATATTAATAAAATTTCATATAAATTACAAAAGGGGCTTATACCAACATACATTTTGTGTTCCCAATGATTTATAACCCCCGATTGTAAGAGTAAAATCTGTCTAATGCAAGAGGCTCTCAGCTCATATCTGTTTGCTCAGCTGTTGGACAGGACAAGTAAAAAAAAAAAAAAAAGACATACTTGTTATTAAACTATGTAGTTGTAGAATTAATTAGGCTCACTTTTCTTTAATATTTCTAGCACACACATGTCCGTCCGGGGTTGAGGATCTCTTCCTTTATGTGGGCAACACTAAGGTTTCTTAGTTTTTACCCAAAAAGAGATGGGGTTTTTTATGAGTTTTAACTCACAGAGAAGGAGGGTGTAAGGGCAGAGATGTTTGTTCAGCTTACTCTGTTTAATAACCAGCTGTTGTTTACGTTTTCAAGTCTGACTTTTTTGTTCTTGCAAATATTGATGTCAGTCCAATGAGACGGCTATAGCTGTAATATTGGGTTATATAAATAAAATTGAATAAACCCTTAGAACCATCCCTATTTGTTACTGGCATTTCTTAAAATCCTATCCAAACGTTCCTTTAAAAGATTATTTGTGACCTGACCTGAATTCAAATTGGCTGCTTCCAAGGAATCTCAAAAACATTCACTTTTGGCTTTAAGTTCTTAAAAAATTTAAGTGGGAATATATCCGTTTTTTTTAAATCGTTTTTCAAAGTAATACGCAATTCTCAACTGACAATAAAGTTTGCCATTTGATAATGCAATCCTTCATTCATTTTCACAACCGCTTAATCCTTTTTGGGGTCACGGGGCTGCCGGAGCCTAACTGGCTACTCATGGGCGAAGGCAGGGACACCCCTGGACTGGTCGCCAGTCTGTCGCAGGGGCCACAGTCACACACCCATGCACACTCCCATCCACACCTAGGGACAATTAGAGTAATCATTAACCTATGAAGCATGTTTTTGGACGGTGGGAGGAAGCCGGAGTCCCAGGAGAAAACCACCCATGCATGGGGAGAACATGCAAACTCCACACAGAAAGGTCCCCCGTTGGTGACACTGTTTGTTTACTTCTTTGTGTGACGTCGGCACATCCAATCAATTTAGAGCCATGTTAGTTTGATTTGACAATCCAACCAATCAGATTGGAGAAAAAACATTGCTCCCTTAAAAGTCCGAGTTCCTGTTTGCGGTGTTATGTTCGGTAAAAAAGTTATGAGGTTGTCAACAAAAAACGGCTTACAGTTTTCAGAGCATGTGGAATTACCGACAGAAACTCAACAATGACCAACTTCACCCGACTCTTGAAGTTACAAAGACCTGTGAGTTCTGTGAAACCCGACGCTAGCTTAACGGCCAACTGCGAGCTGCAGTTAAATGAATGGGACGGTCTGTTTGTGTACACGTCACGTTGTGTGGGTGCGCAGGTAGCTCAGTGTAATCACAGAGTGGCCACAAATGAGATTTGAGTTTTCCACTGCTCAGACTCTTACCTGAGATTGGGCGGGACGCGATCTGGGATCTTGGTTGTTTCCTGATATAAATCCAGCAAACGTTAAACAGAATTCACTGAGCTCCTTCAGTTGGATTTTCTTCTCATTTTTCTGTGCTTTGTGGCGTTGTGTTTCCGCAAAGAGCCCTCCTTCTTTCTCTGGGGTCTTAAACATTTCAGTTTTCCTTTTTTGCGTATTTGTCTTTTTTTTCGGCAATAATGGTTTTTAGAATTATTTTTGAGTGTGTGTATGTGTCTGTGTTTTATGTGTCTGTGTGTGTTAGTGCTTCAATATTTGTCCACTAATTTGTACTATAAATACATTTTTTATGATTATATTCAAGTTATTTATAAATATACTCAAAATCTCAGTATTCTGTGTATTTCCTGTGCAATTAATTTATATATATATATATATATAAAATTAAATAACTTAAAGAACAATTACAAATGACAGAATATATTTAACAAAAAAATAGTATTTAAACATTTTCTTTGAAATGAATCAGCTGAAGAATTGAATTTTTGAATTGAAATGGTTTATTTCAAGCAGACAAGATATACAAGACATGTGTAACACAATCAACACCCACAAAGATTGCAACAGTAGTCATGTCAAACTAGGATAACTAGACATCAGAAAATTGACTGCTTGAAAGGGAGTGGGAGGAAGCGAACTTATATAATCCCACCCCGACTCGACCATATATTTACTTTACAGTAGCTATCTACCGGTTCGTATTAATAATTAGGTTACTTATATAGTACTGACAGTATCAGGTAAATAAACATCCTTGAGTAACAATAAGTCATACTGCTTTGCATGTGAGTAGAACACTATTTTAAACTTGATTGGAGCATATACAACAATAATAATACAGAATAATGCTTATATATATAATATATATATATATATATATATATATATATATATATATATATATGTATATTCTTTTTAAGAATAGTTTCATCATAAAAAAATAAATTGAGTGTGAATAAATCAAAAATGATAATAAAAATAAATAAAGTAATTAAAGAAAAACGTAAAGATAACAAAGACAAAACAAAACAAAAGATCAAAATCAGTAAATATCAAGTAGATGCAGGTTGTTTCATTAGTAGATCATTTGACATTAATCACATTTCAGGGAACTATGTCAAGTGATATGATTCATGCCATCAGCCAAGACTTGTATTCCTGCGTTCTGCTCCTGATTAACAACCGTCCTTCAGGTTAGAACAAAGTTTATAGAGTTCTCCTCATTGTTATGACTGCAGACTTTGTGTTGTCTGCAGGGCAGAAAATCGCTGCTGAAAATCAGGTCAAAGTTGATCTAAGAGTTTAGTGGTAAATCCCAGGTGACATATTTTCTTGAAATCATATGTGATTCTTATTTAGCTTCAAATAAGGCTCAGACGTCCGTGACCACACACTTCTCAAAGTCTTTCATGTTGGTGATGACCACAGCCTTGGCCAGGTCCGGGTGGACCGTTTGGTTTACGTAGATTCTGGAATTCTGCACCCATGTGCTCTGGATCTGTTTTTTTCCGCTTCAGGAGTCGGGCGTGTTTTTGCCAACAATGCGTTATGTTTCGATAAGTCATCATTAATGAAAATCTCCGAACCTTTTAGCAGTTTTCTTTGCTTCATAAGACCAATTTTGTGCTTTAATTCACAAACCTGATGAGGATCATTGGTTTATCTGACTCCTTTCTCCTGGGAAGCCGGTTGGCAGATCTCAAATTTCATTCAAATCCAAGGAAATTCCTTTGGAAGTAAGGAATGATCTGACTTGATTTTCAACAGGCTCGGCTGTTTTCATAGCGGTTCCGCTAGCCTCCGTGCTAACGTTAGCTGCTCCAGACTTAGCTCTTGGTTTGAGTTGAAATCCAGTAAGAATGATGTTATTTATTCTTAGTTGTTGATCTGTGTCATTCTGTCTTCTATCCATGAGGTCAAGCCGATTATCCTGTTGTTCATTTCGTACTTTTTCTTGTCGGAATTCCTGCACGAGTGCCAGCAGAGGTGTTAGCCTGGCTTCCATGGCCAGCAATGGAGCTAGCTTAGCTTCGATAGCCAGTAAAGGCGTTAGCTTGGCTTGGATGTCCGCTTGTTTGACTTGGATATCTGCCAATACAGCTTTAAGTTCTTCCAGTTCACCTTTAGGTGCCATGTTCAGCTCTCTCTGTAGCAGAATATCTGCTATTTAATATAAAGAATATATAAAAACGCTCCAAAAAACATCAGGAATCGAGAGCCGAAGAAAACCCCTCGTGTGCCTTCGTGTAATGAAGAAATTACATTTTTTTTAAATGAACTGCATCAAAGTAATTCATAAATGATATGAACATGTTTTTGAAGTCATCTCACTGTAAACTCAAAATAAAAAAAAAATCTCCATGTAGAAATTCTATACTCATAAAGAATGGCAAAAAGAGGGTGTCGGAAATCAGAACGCAAATGGAGAAAGACTAAACTGCAGGTTTATTACAACATCTATAAAGAGAAACTTCACTTTTATAATTTACAACTGAGCAATGCAAGGAAGTCCTATTTCTCTTACATTATTACCAAAAATTTAAAGTTCTCTGGCCTTATTCGCTACAGTTGACAGACTGACAAACCCTTCTCTGTCAGTGGCATCAGAACTTTACTTCACTAAAGCTTGTAATGAATTTGCTAAATTCTTTACAGAGAAACTCAAAAACATTAGGCAAAGTATTGTTTCATCAACTGCAGGTCCAGAATATGAACTTTATCCACTGGCAACCAATCTAAACCCCATGGCTCAGTTTCAACCCATAAACAGTAAAGACCTGGAAGACATTCTAAGTCAACTGAACTTCTCCTGCTGTCTGCATTTTCTACCCACAAGTTTTTTCAAATAAGTTTCAAAGATCCTGGAGTCAATCCTGCTCCAAATTGTGAACTTGTCTTTAACATTTGGTGTTTTCCCAGAACTACTAAAAACAGCTGGAATCAAATCCCTTCGAATAAAGGACAGTTTGAACAAAACACAAATGAGCAACTACAGACCGATATCAAACCTGCCATTTTTAGTTAAGATCATTCAAAAGGCTGTTTTTTAATCAGATAAATGAATTCTTAATAAGAAACAACTGAGATTATGTCTTCCAGTCAGGCTTCAGACAGCACCACAGCACTGAGACGGCTCTGACCAAAGTGACTAATGATATACGTTTGAATACAGAGAGTGAAAATAAGTCTGTGCTAGTTTTATTGGATCTCAGTGCTGCATTTGATACAGTCGACCATGCTATATTACTCAAACAACTGGAAAGCACTTTAAATTGTCTTTGTACATGAAATGTGCTACACAAAAAAACTTGCCTTGCCTTGTCAATTCAACATGATATGTACTAGACACATAATACACATGTTGGAGTCTATGCAGCTTCCACCCCACACAGTGATGCAGCTGGAGAGTATGCTTTCAATGATCCTCTGTAGAATATGGTCATGATAGGTGGTGAAGCACCTGCCCCCCTTCAGTTTCCTCATAAAGTAGAGACATTGCTGGGCTTTCTTTGCCAGTGATGCAGTGTTGGTGGTCCTGGGGAGGACCTCACTGACGTGCACTCCCAGGAATTTTGTGCTGCTCACTCTCTCCACAGTAGCACCATCCATGATCAGCGGTGAGTGTTTAGTTTGCTCCTTCTGGAAGCTGACAACAATCTCCTTGGTCTTGCTGATATTTAGCAGGTGGTTGTTGCATTTGTTCAGCAGATCTAACTCTTTCCTAGAAACACTTTTTAACTGTATTTTAGAGGTAAAATCATGGATGGCAAATAATTTCATGCAGCTCAACCAGGAGAAAACTGAAATTTTAATTATTGGTCCTGAGGCTAAGAGAGAGAAACAGTTTTTGAAGTTAAAAGAACTTTCATTAGATTATTCAGAAACAGTAAGAAACCTCGGCGTCATTTTTGACTCTAAGCTAACTTTCATCCCACATATTAAACATGTGGTTAAAACGTGTTTTTATCATCTTAGAAACTTGGCTAGAGTCCGCCCACTACTGTCTCTTGCTAACATGGAGATGCTGATGCATGCTTTTATCACAAGTAGAATTAATTATTGTAATGCCCTGCTTGCCAGTCTTCCAAAAACTAACCTTAAGAATCTTCAGCTTCTCCAAAATTCTGCTGCAAGACCTCTTACCAAGACCAGGCGAGAGGCCCATATCACTCCAATATTAAAATCCCTGCATGGGCTCCCCATAAGCTTCAGGATTGATTTTAAGAGACTTTTAGTGGTTTTTAAATGTCTTTACGGTCTTGCGCCTTCTTATCTGTCTGACCTTTTGGTTAAATATGAACCCTCGCGGACCCTGAGATCCTCTGGCACTGGTCTTCTAACTATTCCAGCTGTGAAAACTAAAACTTACGGAGAGGCATCTTTTCAGTATTATGGCCCTCATTTGTGGAACGGTCTGCCAGAGGAACTAAGAGGTGCAGAGAGCATAGATGTTTTTAAGAAAAGGCTCAAGACCCACCTTTTTAACCTGGCTTTCATATAATTTTTACTTTGTATCTTTTTACCTATTTATCTATTATCTATTTTATTATGTTTTATCAATTTAAAATAAATTATTTATTTATTTTAAATTCCTCATTATAATGTTTTATTGATTTTATCAATATGTTTACTTTTTAATTTAATTTAATTTTGTTTCTGGTGCTTCCTCAGTTGGGTTCTCTCTCTCCTCTGGGTCGGCTGCCGTTCAAACCGTGGCGGCTCTGGATGGGGACCTGCATTGCTGCCTATCTGTGGTGAGGCGGGTCCCTGCTTGTGTCGCAGCAGTTGGTTGGCTGTTCCGCTTTTCACAGAGAGAGAGGTCGCAACTATTTGCGTTTCTAAAAACAGTCATGCTCAGCCTGTTTCACATTGCCAATCTCCATCAGTTAGGGGGTAGGAGGTCTGAAAGGGTACAGATCTGGGGGAGGGGACTTTATGTTAATTTATGCTTATTTTTATATTATTATTTGTTTTTTATTTGATTATTTGGTATTATTATTATTATTTTGTTTTATTTATCTTTATTTTGTGTAAAGCAGTTTGTGTTATGTTTTATATGAAAAGTGCTATATAAATAAAGATTGATTGATTGTCGCCCTTTGTGATGAGACACACCAAAGTTGTGTTGTCCGCAAAATTTACAAGGTGGTTGGTGTTGTTGTGCAGTCGTGTCAGCACGGTGAAGAGCAAGGGACTGAGCTCACAGCCTTGGGGAGCTCCTGTGCTCAAAGTGGTGGTCCCTTGAGCTGTTGTTGCCAACACGTACTGTCTGTGGTTTCTGGCTGAGGATATCCAGTAGCTAGTTGCAGATTGAGGTGCTGAAACCCAGCTTGTCCAGTTTGCAGATGAGTTGTTGTGTTATTAATGTACTGAATACCGAACTGAAGTTTATGAACAGCAGTCTCTCATGGGTGGAGAGCAGAGCAGATTACATTATCTATGGATCATTTGGGTCTGTATGTCTGTGAAGACATCTTTTAGCTCTTCTGCACAGTCCTACAGTACATGGACTGGGATGTTGTCTGGGCTTGCAGCGTTCCATGGTTTGATGGTGGTCAGTATCCTTTTCTCACTGTCAGCTAACAGGTTGTAGAGTCTGTTTGTGTGGGCAGTGGGAAATTTTTTGTGGGCTGGTGCTGTTTTGTGCCTCAAATTGAGCAAAAAAAGCTTGTTCAGGTCGTTGAGCAGAGAGATATTGCTCTCACAGCTCTGTGGTGCAGGTTTGTAGTCTGTGATGGCCTGGATGCCCTGCCACAGGCTCTGAGCATCTCTGCTGTTGTTGAACTGGGAGGATATTTAGTACGGTGTGGTTGTTGTAGGTGGAAGTTTGTTTGAAAATGTTCTAGTATGTTGTTTCAAAGCATTGCTGTAGAGTAGAGGATGCCCCCTCTGGCCACATTCTTACCTCCATTAGGACTGGTTTGGTGAGTTTCACTCATTGTCTGTATGCAGGCATTAGCATAACACTGATGTGGTCTGATAGTCCAAATGTGGAGGAGCGGTGTAGCTCTGTAGGCTCCTTTGTACTAGAGGACCTGGTTGCAGACAACATGGCGCAAGATCATCACTGGCCGGAAGTTCTCGACCGGGACCAGAAATTCACGCGCACAACCTTTATTTTTCTTTTTTTTTTCGTGCACATCATGGTGGTAGGAAGTGTGTGGTTTTTTTTTAAGGATTCACCCTGGTCCTCCATTTCCACCTTCCTTCCTCCACTCTCCTGCTCTAGATATATTTGTTGTGCTTCAGTCCAGTGCACAAAATATGCAAGACGAGCTTTAAACTTTTGTGATTGCTTTTGTGAACTCATCTTCTTTGATGTCATGCTGCGGGCACACGCTGGCTGCATGGGCAGGATCTTGTGAGCTTGATGTTCACGTTGAAGAGCAGGTGAGTTTTCACTATGACTCCACAGCAAACATTCAGAGCTGCTTTGCAGGGTGGATTGAGTTCTTCTCCTGCAACAGGCTCTCCTCTGGAGGAAATTGCACTATGACTCCTGTTTTGTTATTTTTCAGAATTTACTATAACACTCACAGAGTTCCTTCAGTTGATCCCTGGATAGTGTGCACAGCAATTGGATTACCTCCAACTGAAATCCCTCCATGACAGTTGATTCCTGTGCCAGGTGTCAAGCACCAGTCTGTTGTTGCGTTGTTCCTGGATCACTGTTGACTGTCCCAGTAGATCTTCTACCAATACAGTCTTGAACTTTCCACATGACCCTGTTGAACTGGGTTATCTAAAGAGATGAGTCAGACCCATTGGTTCTTTTTGTTTTAAGGTGTGCTCATCCCAGCAGTGCCTCCAAAGTGTTGAACCTCTGAACAAGTGGAGAAAAATGGCTTGATTCCAAGTTGTTCCCAAGACAGAAGATTCTGACATTTTTTGGAATTACAATCACAATTTACATAATGAATTAATCACAATTTACAATATAAACACATATAAAGGCAAATGCATTACAGGGGCAGAAAAAGTCCAAGTTTTTCTCAAGACAGAAGATTCTGATGCTTGAGAACAACTCCTACCATCTTAGTTAGGGTTCCAAATTACCAGAGAAACAGACAGTTAATACAAAAAAAGTATTGTATTTAGAAAAAAAACAATCATTTTTTTTCACATTTCAATAGTAAAGAAAATCAGCAATCACTGTCGTAAGAGTAGTACAACAACTTGAAACCTAAGTCTACTATACTTTCTGTCTACCACACCAGTAGCTCAATGAGACGGAGAAGGTGAATGCTTCCCCCTGGTGGAGAAATGACATCACTACAGCTCGAGGAATCAGAGGTTACATTTGTCTGGGGGACACTAACATTCCTATGGTCAGGCTCTTTGATCCTCCACTGCCCTCCATCCACAGGAGAGCAGGTTCCCCAAGCTCCTGCTGCTCTTTTGAGCTCCCGCTGCTCAGCGTGAGTTTCCTCTGCAGCTTCTGCAGTCTGTTTGTCACAGAAGCAGCTATCAACTCACCTTCTGATGTGCTTACACGGACAAACATGCAGCAGGATGGCAAGGCCGGTGAAGCCTCAGGACCGTGTCAAGTGTGTCCTCAGTACACTCTGGCAAGTATTCTGAGGCTTCACCGGGCCTCCGCCCAGTGGGACATGCATCCAGGAGGTATCTGTACCAGATGCCTGAGCTACCTCCTGCTCTTCTTAATGTGCAGGAGCAGTGGCTCTACTCCAAGATCTCTCCACCTATCTCTAGGGGAGCAACCAGCCAGCATTTAGAGGAAGGTCATTTTGGGCTCTTGTATCTGGGACCTCGTTCTTTCGGTCATGACCCAGAGCTCATGACCATAGGTGAGTATTGGAGATTGATTGGTAAACTGAGAGGTTTGTTTTCTGGCTCAGCTCTTTCTTCACCACAGCAGACTGGTACAGCAACCGCATAACTGCGGACGCCGCACCAATGCACCTATTTATCTCACACTCTGATCTTTTCTCACATGTGAACAAGACCCCAAGATACTTAAACTTCTCCAACTGGGCCAGGAGCACTCCAGCCACCAGAGGGGACAAACTACCTTTCTTTGTTCAAGTGCCAAGGCGTCAGACTTAAGGATTAGTGGTCCTGACCCTCACCCCAACAACCCCAAAGCATACTGGAGGTCCTGGCTCGTTGAAGCCAAGAGGACAACATCATCTACAAAGAGTTGAGAGGAAATCCTATGGTTCCCAAACCAGACCCCCTCCAGTCCCTGGCAGCACCTAGACATTCTGTTCATGAAGAATATGAAGTGGATCAATGATAAAAGGCATCCCTGCCGGAGTCTAACATGCTCCAGGAACAGGTCCGACTTACTGCCGGCTATGCAAACCAAACTTCTGCTGCGGTCACACAGAGACCGTAAAGCCTTCAGTAAAGCTCCCCGGACCCCATCCTCACAGAACTTGGCTAAAGTTGATGCTGCTAAAACCATGTAAATGTTGTTGCATTTTGGAAAAAAAATCAAGAAAAGTACAAAAAGTTTTTTGTTTCATGATCAGCCTTGGAAAAATTCACTTTGTTGTGTAATTGTGCGACTGTTAGCATCCACTCTTCCATCCACACTTAAAAAGAAAATCTTTATCACAAAGTCTACGTTTAAACCAGCCGCAAACATTTTACAGAGAATGAAGATCAAATAAAGTTGCTGATTTGTGCAACCTTGAAAAAGAGATTTTAAGAGTTTTTCTACAGCATAGCAAAGGTGTAAATGGCAGGCATCTGTGATGAAACGTTAGCACATAAAACGTTCCTGTGTTAAAAGAAAACACACAATGAATCAGGGTTTATGTTAGGATTTTTCTTAACATCAAGGCGTACAATCCATCAAAACAGCGTCTCAAAGAAACAAAAGGTTATGCAAAGAAATGTTTTGTTTTTTGTTCTCCTAGCAAGAATAACATGTATCCGATAGACAGATCCAAGCATCACTTTGGTTGACATTGATTGGTTGATTTGTTGACGTTAGATTTGTTGCAAAAGTTTTTTCCGTCTGTAAAAAAAAATTATTTGTAGTGAGAGATTTGTGTGTGTAAAAAAGTTTTGTATTTGTAGAAAAAAATGCCTGTATGTAACATGACGTCTTACATTTTTACAAACACAAACGTATTATTACAAGCACTAAATATTTTAATAGACACTTTTCTTTCTACAAGTACGAAACTTTTTTTTACAGATGCACAAAACAAATCTTCATAGTTCATGGTTTTTGTCCTGAATATTTTGCATCTTAAACTAACATGGTTGTGAGCAAAAACGTATGTATTGCAAATCACTTTTTAAATTTTTTGTCAACTCTTTTGATTATAGTGGGCTTCACAGGGTTAAGCATCATCATAATAATGAATATATTCCTGGGTTTAGCTACTTACACTCTTCCTCTCTTAATAGCAGATCTTTCTGATGTTAAGTTAAAAAACCCATATTTTTTATTTTTTTTATTATCTACTTTGAATTGAATTGAATTGAAATGGTTTATTTAAAGCAGACAAGATATACAAGACATGTGGAACACAATCAACACCCACAAAGATTTGCAACAGTAGTCATGTCCAACATAGGTTAACTAGACATCAGAAAATTGACTGCTTGAAAGGGAGTGGGAGGAAGCGAACTTATATAATCCCACCCCGACTCGACCACACCGTTTACTTTACATTAGATATCAACCGGTTCGTAACTAATAATCAGGTATTTATACTGTACTGACAGTAATACAGATCATTAAACATCCTTGGGTAACAATAAGTCATACTGTTTTGCATGTAAGTACAACACTATTTTAAACTTGATTGGAGCTTATGCAAAATAATAATAATACAGAATAATGATCAAAAAAATGTTTTTTTCTTTTTCTTTTAAGAATAGTTTTATCACAAAATAAAAAAAAATCAATGATGTGAATACATCAAAAATGATAATAAAAACAATAATAGTAATTAAATAAAAAAGTAAAGAATAAAGAAAGACAAAACAAAACAAAAAGATCAAAATCAGTAAATATCAAGTAGATGCTTGCTATCTTCATCAGACAAGTCATTTCTTCAGATCAAGTAAGACGCAACAATAAAACATGTGTTTGAGAGATCATTTACTTTAATCAGATGTAGAAAATCAATAAGTGCAGGTTGTTTCATTAGTAGATCCTTTGACATTAATCACATTTCAGGAAACTATGTCAAGTGATATGATTCATGCCATCAGCCAAGACTGTATTCCAGCGTTCTGCTCCTGATTAACAGCCGTCCTTCAGGTTAGAACAGAGTTTATAGAGTTCTCCTCGTTGTTATGACCGTTGTTATGACTTGTCTGTTTGTTGTAGATATGGCAGGATCAAACTGGATTGGTAAATAACACGATTTTCTCTTTGCTGTTCAAATGACCACATAATTATATTATATTATATTCTTGCGTTTTTTTTCATGTTGTTACAGAAAATCCAAGATTTTAGAATATATGTGTAATATACATATAATTGTATTCTGTAGAATAAAAGTGCATTTTGTGCATGAACAACCCATGTTGTTGAGACTGGGGCAAATAAACACTGAAAATGTTTTTAACAATCAAGTGTATGGCAGACACCTTTACAAACGATGGCAGCCATTCTTTATTTTGCTCGTGGTTAATGTGCTTTTCTCAAAGAGGTGATCCCAAGGTGCATCCATGCCAAATCTGGTGCTTGTATTACAAAATACACAATTTGTCAGAAATATTAATCAAACTGGCTCTGCTGCTTTTTTTCTTTTGAATGAGCTTCATCCTGGAAGTCAGCCCAAGACTGCAAAGAGCAGATTTTTTTTTTTTTTTTTTTAGCATTTTTTAAAAGTCACAGATTTTTGTGCACAAATTGACATATTGTAAACAGTATTTTGATTTTTGGCATTTAGATGCAACTTTGATACAAATGTAATTTATGTTGTACATTAATGGTGTGAGCATCTCTGCTGCTGTGGTCTGAGCATTTAAAGGTCTACACCACTGATCCTAACATTAGGATTCAACCTGGCGATGGTTGCAGACTCAGCCAGCAGATTACAAGCAGCCTCAAACCAAAAGTGTAATGAGATTTCTGGGCTGGTCACAGTCAGACTGGGGGATCTGTGGGGGTCAACACAGACAAAGCGGTGGCAGTGTTCAAAAAAACATTACAACAAAATGGAAATCAACCAAACCCACCAGGAAAACAACATTCTTAATCATAAAACGATTTGTTTGCTTCTGTTAGTGAAGGAAGTCGTCGCCTAAATCATTAGAAACTGACAAAAAAAAATGATCAAAAATGGTGTATACTTATATAGCGCTTTTTTACCTTCCTTGAAGGCCCAAAGCGCCACACACGGAGGCTGATGGAAGCTCAGCTGCTGAACACTGGCGCCAACCTTCCATCAGAGGCAATGTAGGATTCAGTGTTTTGCCCAAGGACACTTTGACGGGCAAGGCGGGAATCGAACCTGCAATCCTTCGATCACAGGCCGACTGCCCTTTCCACTGCACCACGCCCGCCCGCATAAAATATGGAACACGGAACTCCCTTGGTACAGGAATTTCAGGTGTTCTGCTTGGCTGGAATCTGCTCACAGGTGGAGGCGTGTCTGACTGTATTCAGGGCGAACTGCTCCGTTCAGATCTCAGACCTGCTGGATTCATAAACCATGAGAACGTCCAATAAGTCCTTTATTAGCAGTTCTTTCAAATCAGTTGTACATTGGTCTGGAGAGATGTGGTCACATCTCTTGGTTCTGGTCCAAACTTTAGCTGCATAGCTTGAGCAGACTGTAACCTTTACATTCAGATGAAAATCTTTTCTAATTTGGTAAAAAGACGTTCTCTCTATGTATTTCCCGATTTGATCAAGTGATTGAAAATTTGGCCCAGTCACGTAGTTTCAGACTTGATCTAAATTGGATGTTGTATCCCAATAAGGGATTTTATTATTACGTTACCCGCATGTTGCGTCCTGCTGCTGCTGTGCTGTACCCCTTTTCTGTGCCCTGTCAGTCTGCTCACCTGGCATGTGTGGCCCAATGATCTTAATTGGCACTTGCTTGCCATTTAAAACAGAGGAGGCCTCACTCATGCTGTCAGAGAGAGTAGAAGAGGAGGCTGAGCAGCAGTTGGGTTTGAGTTGGAGTTTTTTTCCCTCCTTTGTCCTCAGCAGTCTTTTACTGCTAGGTTTTGTTGATTTAGTTTGGGGTTGAACCTTGCTAGTCTTAGTTTGCAGTCTTTGTTTTCAGTGGTTAGATTTGGTTAGACAGCCCTTAGCAAAGAGCTGCTGACTTGGACGGTCGACATGGCTGGGTCAGCTGCAGCACAACTAAGCTTGTTGTGGTTGTAGACTTAAACTGGTGGTGTGTGTTTAAAATGTCAGGAAAATTGCTCAGGCAAAAGTTGTTTTGTTTTCCCCCACATTGTGCAAATACGTAAAGTTCTCCATTTATTTTCAACTTTGGTGAATTTTGAATTTGTGGCGGGGGTTAGATTCTTGTTGAAAGGCGCAGAAAGAACAAAGAATTATGAAAACATTCTGGTCCTTCAGTCCAGGACAACTGTGGAACATAATACAATTAAAATATAATGGAAAACCTGGATCTTTTTCTTGTATTTGTCTTTTGTTTTTTTGTTTTTACTTTTACAAAAGTATTGGATCAGGACTCAGTATCGGGAGACTCTCATATGAATCGGATTGGGGCCAAAAAAAACCTGATCAGGACATCTCTTCTCTCTGTGATGAGACCAAGATTTCTCCCTGACTTTAGGGGTGTATTCAGACTGAAACTTTGTTCCAGATTATTGTGGGAAACAAACCCTGGTTCACTTTAAGAAAACCAAATGTGTTAGTCCGAATGCACTCAAGTTGTTATTCCTCTGAAAACAAGCTATGTCAACTTCTGCCAGGAGTTTAGCTGCTTGAAGTGTCTGTTAACGATAAAGAAACTCCTAATATAGTTTTGTTTTGCCATCAAACCCGTGAGAAAAAATTGATCTGACTTTGCTGAGATGCAGAAAAAGCCCACATTTCCCTCCTCAGCTTCCTCCTTTTGATCACATCACCTTGGAATCATGCTCCCAGGAGTCCCTTTGTCCATGAATGCTAATGGGATCTCTGCCTGTTAATAATAAATGGCCACTGATGAAATAATAAATTTCTAATGTTCCTCTCAGACCTTCTTCACTCACTCCAGTCTTAGATGAGTTTATCAGGACTTTGCAGCCCTCCAAACACTTTCATCTTAATTATTAAAAAATACCTAAAAAATTAATTTCATTTTTGGGTGGGGGTGTGATGGTAAGCCTGTATAAACTTGGAAAAATGGTCTGAATGAAATATTCAGCAGATCGCTGGGCCTTCGATTATTTTTCAGATGTTAAAAACACATGGAGGATGAAATTAGCTTTTTCTTTTTACTGCAACATAATGTCTAATATTCAGGGCAAAATCTCCTCATGCATTTATGTTTAATCATGTTTAGAGGATTTGATTGAAGAACTTGTGATTTTACCCCTGCAGCTCTGCAATATGACAACAAAATATAGATTTAGGTGTCGGAAGTTTCCATTTGGGAGTCCAGTCTTTTATCGTCTTTTTTTTTTTTTTTACAAAAATATCATCTCCATATTAATGTTTAGCAGCCAACAAAAAACAGCCGCCTGGCTCTGGTCTCTGATATGAGCGTTCCTCTGTGGATCATCTCCACTTCGCATCAACACAGATGCTTGTTTGCTAGATTATTAAAAGAACAAACAGAGAAACGTTCCTTTTTTTTCTTCCCTGATTCCTTTAAATGTTGCTCCATCACGCTTGTTGCTGCATCGACCCGAGGGATCAATTTCATTAGCACAGATCCGTGGGATTAGATCAGATGGGACTCGCGCTCTAAAGTGCCTTTGCTATCTTTAGTGGAAGCCCTCCTCGGGGGAGGTCTCCTCAGTGAGGCAGGAACTTTTCAAAGAGGAGCGCCTGGATTAATAACAATTTAAAACTCATTGACAAGAATGTAAATGATGAGGAGTGTGAAAATGATGGGCTCAGAGACGTTTCCCAGTCTCAAATTAATTTAAATTCCTGCCTGACATGCCCAGAGGTTCTGGATCACAGTTTTCTTCTCGTCTGTCTCCCTGTCTGTCCTGTTTCACCTGAACATAAACTTTTCTTTTTAGGAACATTGGAAATTAAATTAAATTAAATTTTCAATTGGAAATGTCCAAACTCCTTCACTACGTCCAACCCCTAAAGACTGTCTAGAGCAGGACTCTCCAGTGCCCTGGATTTTCTACTACTTGCCTTTTTGAAATCGCCAAATATGACATCACCCATTTTCCAAAGTAAAAAACGTCATTGATTTGAACTTTTTGTAACATTTTCTAATTCTCCTTTTATGAATAAACTGTGTTCTAATAATAAAAAATGTGGATGATTTATAAAACATTTGTTTACATACATTTGTTCAAATGCAATGCATTGTGGTCTATATTTGCCAATCTAGCCAGCATCAATACACACTAGTCTTTCACAGAGACCTATGGGAAATTGGTACGGCGTGAAATTGTAGATTTGTACACCCTGAATGAATGGTGAATGCCCTATTTAGTGCTCTAAGTAGTGAGCAGTGCCACAATGGATGTGTTTTAGCAGAAATGAATGAGTAATATTACAACAGGAGGATTTTCTGTTTATAATCTGATGTCAATATTGTTTGGGGCGCATTAACATTAGTGTCAAAGTGAAGTTGTTTTTTTTTCCCATTTGCCTTTTTGTTTTCAGACTGGAATAAGGTGTCACATTGTTAACGAACTAATTTAGTGATATAAAGAAGCCCTCACCTTTGGTTTCAAAATTTAAAGAAAACTCAAATGTTGGTTCCTCAAATGGCCACTGGGGGCTGGCTGCAGAAAAAAAAAAAAAACTTTCCTCAGACTCCCATGTTAAAAAGTTCAAGTTCACAACAAAAAGAAACTTATTTAGAGCCTCATTTTTAAACCTATAATTTAATGTATGTGAACATAAAATAATAAATACATTTGTTTTCCTTCACTTTAAGCTTTTATTTAACTGAAATCTCAAAAGCTATATTCAAATCATTTCATGCAAGCTGAATCCACTGTTAGCCTTCATAGACCTAAACACTTTAATTTTATTGTTGTGTTCCTTCTAAGTGTTTTTTTCACAGATCTGTTTGTGTTGTTGTGAGTGGACTGTAGTCATGTTAACCTGCTTTCATTTGGGACATTTTTTTTAACTCAGGTCCCAGCTTCTCCAGTCTTCTGTTTTTCACGTCGCTTATTCTTTCATTTTCATGACTAAATGGACTAAAGCTGAAAGTTCACCCACCAGTTGTTCTTACTTGCCCGAAAAAAAAAAATAGAATAGAATAGAAATAAAATGTAAAATAAGTAGAATTTTTGTCCTCAGATGTTGTTTTACACTGAAAGTGTGATTAAAAACTAACTGAATTCATGCACACTTGTGTAACCATTTCAAAACAGTATTATTTGAAGATACGCGCTTCTGTGATAGGTACTATATTACATTTTGGAATAACTTGGACAATTCTGGTCACCTTCTTCTGTCCCAGCAATTGTTTTTTTACTTCCTGCTATTTCTTTTGACTTTGAAATGTGTATTCTGCTGCTAAATTTCTTCATTCTATTTTAGGTGGGCGGAGTCAACTTCAAACAAAATGACGACACTCCTCACTTTTACCATTTAAAATCCAACGACTGAGATCAGCTTTCAGATGTAAAATTTGTCAATGTAAGCATTTATCTATACGTACAGTCTTATAGAAAACTTTGTTCTGGGGAATTTGAAAGAATATTGTTTTTTTGGGTTGTGAAATATGCATTTTTCTCTGCAGATTTTTCCTTTCATCTGCTAAATAACAACTTCCTGTCTAAAATACAAAATACAGCTTGTTTTTTTCTGCTCAGTGGAAAATAACTCCACATGAAAGAATTCTACTTCCTGTCTCTATAATCCCTGTATAACATGCAATCTGTAAAAAGTAAAGTGAAGTCTCATGATCTTACACGTAAAAAACAGCGCTGATAATCTGTTCATGAAACTTTGAGGATTTTTCACAATAAACCACAAAAGCAGCATTATCATCATCGGTGCTGCAGGTTGATCTGGCTTCTGGGGTTCTCTTAGTTTTTTTTCAAACACTAAACCCCCTGAAAGCATGGATTAAAACATTTATTAACATGCTTCACTTGATGAATTATTTATTTAGACATCTCATTTTAAAAATGATGATCATATTAATAATATTATATGGGCACTAGCATGAATTATTAACAGTTATGGCTAAACATGAAGTCTAGACGGCTCGTTGACATTTTCAGCTCGTCACAAAAGATTATGAATCAGGGACTGAGTCTGTTGTGACAGACTTAGATGTTAAAGTCAGATTGAAGTGAGGCGTTATAATCAAATACAGAATCAGCCAAGAAAAGTGCTTCTAATGTGGTTTGCTTGGGGTCAAAATGTTTTGAAATGCCTAAATTAACTGAAAAACAGTTTATTTTTGAATGATGAATACTAAAAATGTTGATTCTCAAATTTCTTTTAGATATTTAATCTTTCAAGCTTGAATTTTGGGGGGAAAAAAATCAGCAAAGCACTAAAATGACTAAATAAAAAAGATTGTTGATATAATCTTGCAGTTTGATCAGTAAAAGTACATAAAAGTGACTTGTCTAGTTTTAAAAAATCATGGCTTTGGCTTCGTGAGCGAAGATTACAGAGGTGACTGTCCATGTTTTCTGCAGGCGCGCTCGTGGCTGATGAGTCCAATACGGGACAGGCATACCCGGCCACAGCAGATGCAGGAGGAGGTCTGGTTGGTCTTTCCGCCTTTGTCTCTTTTCTGCAAGAGCCTCTTTGCGAGACTCTTCAAAGGCGCAGGTGGCCTGGTGTACAGTTCTGCGCCAGGCGTCACGGTCAGCAGCAAGGGTGGACCACTGGTTGAGGTCTATGTTACAGGCACCAAGGGACTTCTTGAGGCAGTCTTTGTACCTTTTTCTTGGTGCCCCTCTGTCACGATGGCCAGTGGAGAGCTTGCCGTACAGAACGATCTTGGGCAGGCGATGGTCATCTAACCTGGAGACGTGTCCTGCCCAACGAAGCTGTGACTTCAACAGAATGGCTACGATGCTAATAGTCTCTGCCCACTCAAGGACCTCAACGTTCATGATGAAGTCACTCCAGTGGATGCCGATGATGGTACGGAGACAGCATTGATGGAATCGCTTAAGGAGTCGCAGGTGGCTACGGTAGGTAACCCATGACTCTGAGCCGAACAGTAGGGTGGTTAGAACAACAGCTCTGTAGACACTGATCTTGGTGTCTTTCTTGAGGTGATTGTTGTTCCACACGCGCTTATACAGTCGGCTGAAGGCGCTGTTTGCCTTTGCTAGTCTGCTGTCGATCTCCTTTTTCATTCTTTGCATCTGATGTGATGTTGCTCCCTAAGTAGGTGAACTAATGCACTGTTTTGAGTTCAGTCTCACCGATGCTGATGTGAGAGGGTGGTATTCCTCTTTGGGTGCTGGCTGATGGAGAACCTCTGTCTTCTTTAGACTGACCTCTAGTCCAAAGAGCTGTGCGGCCTGTGCAAAGCAGGTCGTGATCTGCTGCAGTGTTCTCTCGGTGTGGACAATGAGGGCTGCGTCGTCAGCAAACAGAAGCTCCCGGATCAGTTGTTCCAGAGTCTTGGTATGAGCCTGAAGTCGTTTGAGGTTGAACAGACTGCCGTCAAGGCGATACCTGATGTAGATACCATCCTCATCATCAAGGTCTTCTGTGGCCTGCTTGAGCATCATGCTGAAGAAGATGGTGAAGAGGGTCGGTGCCAGGACGAAGCTCTGCTTCACGCCGTTGACGATGGGGAAGGACTCTGAGAGGTCGGAGTTGAGTCTGACCTGGCCACACTGGTCTTCGTGGAGCTGGATGACCATATTGAGGAACTTTGGAGGACAGTCGAGACGCTCCATGATCTGCCACATTCCTTTCCTGCTCACCGTGTCGAAGGCCTTGGTCAGATCAACAAACGTGATGTACAATCCGTTCCGTCGCTGTGGAATGTGGAGAATTGCTGAGTCGTGCACAGTGCGATCAGTGCTGAAGAGTTCATGGAAGTACTCTGACCAGCGGTTTAGTATGGAGTTCTTGTCTGTGAGGAGTGACTGTCCATCTGAACTCAAAGGACTCTGGACCTGGTAAGTGGGACAATACACTGCTTTGAGAGCTTTGTAGAAACCCTTGTAGTCGCAGGAGTCTGCACAAAGCTGAGTTTTCTTAGCCAGATTTGTCCACCAGTCATCTCTCTAAGCTTGCACTGGAGAATGCTGCAAGTGAGAAGGCAGCTTTCTTTTCAGGACAAGATTGCTGTGCTAGGTGGACTTGGTGAGCAGATCTCTTCTTCGCCAGCAATTCTTGGATTTCCTGATTGTTTTCATCAAACCAGTATTTGTTCTTCTTTGTGGCAAAACTAATGACTTCCTGTGATGTCTGTAAGATGACAGTTTTCAGATGGTTCCATGGTGCTTCAGGAGAGGGGTCAGGCTGATCTTCTGGATCTTCAAGTTTTGACATAAGGGTTGCCTGGAAGCTGTTTTTCACTTCAGGAGACTGAAGACGTATGATTTTGTATTGCTTTTTGGAGCCCCCTGCTTTCTTTGGTTTGGGTTTGAAGTGAAGTCTGAGTTGGCAGCGGACAAGACGGTGGTCTGTATGGCATTCAGCACTAGGCATTACTCAAGTATGAAGGATGTCTTTGAGGTCTCTTTGTCGCACTAGTATGTAGTCAATGAGGTGCCAGTGCTTCGACCTGCGATGCATCCAGGTAGTTTTCAGACTGCCTTTCTGTTGGAAAACTATATTCGTTATGACGAATTGCTGTTCCGAACAGAACTCCAGTATTAGCCGCCCGTTGTCATTGCATTTTCCAACGCCATGTTTGCCAAGAACTCCTTTCCAGGTTTCTGAATCCTGGCCCACTCTGGCATTGAAGTCTCCAAGGATTATGACCTTGTTGTCAGCAGGGCTGCTCTGTACGAGTCTGCGGAGATAGGAGTAGAATTTGTCCTTTTCTGCAGGGTCTGCTTGTAGAGTTGGGGAGTACACGCTGAAGAGCGTCTTGTACTGTTGGTTTCTGAGAGGAAAGCGCATGGAAATGATGCGATCAGAGTGACCAGTTGGTAGGTTTTCAAGCTTGAGGGCAATAGAGTTCCTAATCGCAAAGCCAACTCCTGAAAGGCGCTTTTCTGATCCAGGTTTCCCTGACCAGTAGAAGGTGTATCCGGCGCCATGTTCTTGTAGGCTGCCTTCATTTGGAAAGCCCACTTCGCTTAGGGCAGCAATGTCAATATTTAGCCTAGGTAGTTCATGTGCGATGAGGGCGGAGCGCTGCTCTGGACGATTACTGTCAGCCCTGTCAAGCATGGTTCGGATGTTCCAACATGCCAGTTTTAGTCCTGTCGAACCCTTTGAGGTGGGTTCTAACCTTTCCTTCTTTGACCTTTTCTGACCGCATTTTGAAGATGCCCGCTGGCTGCGGTTAGCCAGTTGGGTTTATAGGAGATGAGCTTTGTTTAGGCCACATTTTCTATGCCTGTCTTCATGTGGAGCAAGCAGTGCTATCCCTGAAGAGGGCTGCTTGGTCGTTCAGGGTGAGCCGAAAGATCCTGTCATCTCCAAGTCAACATCAAGCGACCAATATCCTGAACCGCCTGAATGTAGGTTTGGGACTGCAGCTTCCAGTGGCATCTTTCACCTGCTGTTTTCGCCCCGCTCCAGTCACTGCAGGACTTTTGATGATCAACGATCGTGAACATGGACATGTCCTTTGTGCCTGCGCAGTGGAGCTTTTAGGTGGAGTGCAGTGTGCGCCGTACTGGCCCCACCCTTTACACCTGTGGTTCATCTGTCGTGGCCTAGCAAGCTGGGATGTTGACAATGAGATCCTCAGGTCGTAGGCTTTATTTTGGACTGGCCTTGTCCTAACCTCTGGCTCAAAAACCTACCCCGGAGGCACGAGGGGTTTGCGATCAGAGTGGACATTCGTCTCTATATTCATGTCTTTATCCATGTCTATATTCATGTCTATATACATTTCTATATTCATCCTTATATTTATGTCTATATTTATCTCTATATTCTTGTCTATATTCATCTCTATATTAATCTCTATATTCATGTCTTTATCCATGTCTATATTATTGTCTTTATCCATGTCTATATTCATGTCTATATTCATTTCTATATTCATCTCTATTTTCATGTCTATATTCATCTCTATTTTCAAGTCTTTATCCATGTCTATATTCATGTCTATTTTCATGTCTTTATTCATGTCTAAATTCATCTCTATATTTAATTTTTTTTTCAATCCATATTTTCATGTCTATTTTCATCTCTTTTTTTTTCAGCTGAGCAAACAGATATGAGCTGAGAGCCTCTTGTGTTTGACAGATTTTACTCAATCGGGGGTTATAAATCATAGCGAACACAAAATGTATGTTAGTAGAAGCCCCTTTTGTAATCTAAACGATACTTTATTAATATTGATTTATTTATCTATTTTTTTGTGTTCCCCACACCAAGACCCCCGCCGAGGCGGCAGCGCCGACCAGGGCCCACACCCGCACCCATATGGTGGGGTCAACAGAGGAGATCCACCCGCCCAGCAGCCCAGCCAAGCACCCAGACCAGGGCCCGCAGGACAGCCACACGGGCCCCCAACACCCGAGCGCAGTGAGATACGGAAGCGCAGAGCGCAAGGCCCAGCCCAGCCAGGAGAGCAGCCCTCCCACCGCACCAGGTGGTCCAGCGCGGGGCCCCACCCCGAGAGCCCCCCCACCCCAGACAAGCCGCCCACCACCACCCAGGAGCCCCGAGCACCCCCCCGCCCCAGCCCCGGGTACGAGCCGGGGCCCCCCACGGGAGACCCGCTCAAAGCCCCAGGCAGTTGCGGAGATCCAGAAGAGAGCACGATGGGGGTCAGCTACCCCCATCTAGAGGAGGGATGACCAAGAGAAGTGGGGGTCCCCGAAGGTGTACATTGCCTAACCAGGCTCTCCTAATATTGTGACCCAGAAGGGGTCCCGAGGGTGAGGACCAGAACCCGCACCACAAGGACACAGACGCCCTCCAGGCTCAGATGGAATATGATCCCCCGCTCATGGACTTGCCAGAGGACTATGGGATCCCTCTCCATGCGCGGGGTGGGGGCCGCGGGGCCCAGGAGACCGACACCCAAGAGACAAGGCCGCCGCCGCTGAAGACCCTGCTCCCTCCACCAGGGATGGGGTAGGGGACAGAAGATCAGTAGTCCCACCTTCCTTGTGTAATGTATTTGTGTGTGCATTGAGGTGTGTTTGTTCTGGTTGAAGGGTGTGTGTAATAAAGGGTGCAGTTAAAATTGGCGAGCAGGGCACTGAGGACATCTCCTGAATGCTTACAGGGATGTCCAATCGCCCTCTCACCAAGGAGCCCTAAATGTCTACAGTGCAGTTAAAACTGGAGGGTAAAGCACTGAGAGGACATCTCCTGCTTGCTGGCAGTGATGTCCTAGCACCCCTCCACCAAGGATCCTACGTGTCTAAGGTGCGTTTAAAACCAAGAGAAGGGGGCGAAACTGTGTGTAGACCATGGGAGGCTGGTCTACCCACTGCCAAGTGGCCCGGCCCCTCGACGTATTCCGCAGGCACACCCCCCCCTTCCAACCTAAAAAGTGGTCGTATGAGGAAGGAGGGAAGGTTGGGGACAGCTACCAAACTGACCCCCGATGATGAAACAACTGTCCCCCCCGCGCCCCCCAGCATTGGGCCCAAGTCTCCCCAGGGCAGCAAGCCCCCCCCCCAAGCACCGCCCCTGTAGCCACCTGGTTAGGTAGCAGTAGGCCCGAGGAAGCCCCTAGGGTCCCGTACTGGTAGTAGACCCCCCCCCCCGCCCCGCCCCCCCCCGCCCACAGATGTCCGCTCCCCTGGCCGGCTCCCCCCAGACCCCGCCATGGTAAGCTTTTCCTGGAGCAAACGCAGGCCCCAAGAGGGTTGCCCCACCCCGCCCCAGGGCCGGAGAAGGAGCGACCCCAGTCCCCAGGTGCAGCCGGGCCACCCATCCAGCGCATGTAGACCCACCAGGGCCAGGGCCCTGCGCAAGCCCCCCCCAGCACACGCAAAAAGACCCCCCCCACCCGG
The DNA here is from genome assembly GCA_016861445.1 of Oryzias woworae. Taxonomy (NCBI): domain Eukaryota; kingdom Metazoa; phylum Chordata; class Actinopteri; order Beloniformes; family Adrianichthyidae; genus Oryzias; species Oryzias woworae. Next base: position 13,465 of record BOLG01001487.1, on the reverse strand, counting down.
CCAAGCAAGACCCCCACCCAATGCACCATCCACACCCCCCCCACGCCCCAGCCCGGGAGACCGTGCAGCCCCCGCGCCTGCCCCGCCCAGGTGCCGGACCAGACCCCCCCCGACCGACAGAGCCCCCCTCCCACCAGGCACCAGGCAGGCCCCGACCCCGGCAGACAGTCAAGGTGCGGCGATACCCGGGAATCCCGCCCCCTAAGTTATGGAGTTAGCTATGGGGGACCAGAGAGCCCGAATTCCTTTCAAGTTATTTGAGCTCTTAGTTGACATTTTTTCCAAGCTGATATGATCCAATAGCAGATTCCTGTAATGACTTACACTAATATTTTTCTTGTTTTTCCAGTTTAATAAGATTGTCTTTTTTGCTATACAAAGAGTTATGAAGATTATAGATGCTAAACTTCCCTCTGTGTCGATGGCACCCAGCACACAAAGTGAAGGTGAGGCTGTGATTGAAACCTTAAGCCAGACTGATAAATCAACACATACCTGTTGCCAGAGAGCCTGGACAGGTGTACAGAACCACAGAGCATGCATGTAATTGTCGGGTAAATTACTATCACAATGCTCACAAATGTCTGAGATTTTGAGAGCCATCTTAAACATCCTCTGTCCAGTATAGTAAATTCTGTGAAGAGTTTTAAATTGTATAAGTTGTAGGTTTGGACTTTTTGTTAATTTAAAGGTATTTAGACAAATTTCTGACCAGAAGCTTGTGTCTGTACTTCTGCCTAAGTCTGCATCCCATTTAGTTGTTGGGATTGAGACTTCGTTATCTAAATTGCATAAGAGTTTGTATATTTTGGAAAGAGTTTTATTCAATGAAAAATTAATCATAGAGGTAACTAGTTCTGGTAATTTTAAGTCATTGTCACTGGATTTAAATGTTTTAGTAATTACAGATTTAAGTTGCTGATATTCCAAGAATTGATTTATTCCATGTTTTTCTTGTAGTTCTTGGTGTGTTATGAATCTTCCGTCTGTAATTAAGTGCTCAAGTAGTCTTATGCCCCCTGCTTGCCAGGCAGGGAAGTGCAACATTTTTCTATTTATCAGGATGTCTGGATTGTTCCAGATGGGTGTCATTTTGCATGGTAGTAGTGAAGAGTTTGACATTTTAAGAAAATCCCACCAGGCTGTTAAAGTAGTACTTATATTACTACTTTGGTAGCAGTCATGTTTTTTTATTGTTGGGCTTATAAAAGGTAGATCTGACAAGTTAATCTTTCCACAAAATGCCTGTTCCAGATCCATCCATGGGTTGGTTTCTGGGTTGTTTTTTATCCATCTTAAGATGTACTGCAGTCTGTTGGCAAGAAAGTAGTTATGGAAGTTAGGTAATTCTAAGCCTCCACAGCTTTTTCTAGATTTTAAAGTTTTCAGACTAATTCTTGCAGGTTTATTGTTCCATAAGAAGCTGGATATGGCTGAATCTAATGTTTTGAACCATTTTAGTGGTGGTTGTGTGGGGATCATTAAGAACAGAACTTTGGGTAAAATGTTCATTTTTACTGTGGCTATCTTACCCATGAGTGACAGAGGCAGGTTGACCCAGCGGGTTAGATCATCCTGTATACTTTTCAGTAATGGGGTGTAGTTTAGTTGCACCAGTTCTGACAGTTTCGAGGAGAAATAAATACCTAGATATTTGATATTTCCTGATTTGACTGAGATTGAGGTCATTTGCTCTGCATTACCATTCAGTGACAATAAAACTGATTTGTTCCAGTTAATTGAGTAATCTGAGATAGAGGAAAATTCATTAATAATTGCTGTTGTTTCACTAATGGAATGTGAATTGTTCAGAAAAAGTAATATGTCATCAGCATAAAGACTAATTTTATGATTACTGTATTTTGTTGTAATTCCTTTAATGCTCTCACGTTGTCTTATTGTTGCAGCCAAAGGTTCAATAAATATAGCAAAAAGAGAGGGGGAGAGTGGACAACCCTGTCTGGTCCCTCTACCAAGAGAAAATCTGTCAGAAGTCTGTTTGTTGGTTCTGACTGATGCATTTGGGTTATGATATAATATTTTAATCCAATCAATGAAGGATTCCCCAAACCCAAACTTATGGAGGGCAGCAATGAGGAACTTCCAATTTACTGTGTCAAATGCTTTTTCAGCATCCAACGAGAGTATGGTTGTTTCCTGGTTTTTAATAGTGGCAAAATCTATTATGTTTACAAGTCTGCGGACATTATCACTTGAGTGTCTACCTTTAATGAATCCAGTTTGATCATGATGAATTATATAAGGAGTGATTTTTTCTATCCTCTGCGCGAGTGCTTTGCAAATAATTTTACGTCTGCATTGATGAGAGAAATGGGGCGATAGCTAGAAGGAATTTTGGGATCTTTTTCTGGTTTGAGAAGGAGGATTATGTTAGCTGAATTCATGTGTGGTGGCAGTGATTGGCTTTCCTTGATAAAAGTAACCATTTTATAAAAAGTCTGTGCCAGCTGTTCCCAGAATTCCTTATAAAACTCAGCAGGAAAGCCATCAGGCCCTGGAGCTTTGTTGCTGGGCGTCAGCAACAGAGCTTCATGAAGTTCAGCTAATGAAAGTGGAGAGTCTAAATTTGAGCTTTGTTCCTCATTTAATCTGGGTAGAGTTACATTATTAAGAAATGAGTTAATACTTTGCTCTGATGGATTGACCTGTGATGTGTACAAGTTTTTATAAAAATCTTTAAACGTTTTATTGATTTTAACCGGGTCGTGAATGACATTTCCTGTGTGGTCAATAATAGATGTAATTGTTGATTTTTCTTTATTAATTTTAAGCTGATTAGCTAAAAATTTATCCGATTTATTTGAGTTTTCAAAATTTTCGAGTTGAAGTTTTTGTATTTGGAATTGTGTTTGCTTATTGATGATGTAATTTAACTGAAGCTTTAAATTTTTCTGATCTCCCAGATTGTGTTCTTGTGCAGAAGCAGCATAAGCAGCCTCTAGATCTTTGATTTTATTTTCTATTTCTAATAAATCTGCTTTCTCTTTGTGTTTTTTGTTTGTTGAATAAGAAATTATTTTTCCTCTCATCACTGCTTTTGCTGTTTCCCAAAGAACACATGGTGAAATATCAGGAGTATCATTAAATTCTAAGAAGGTTGCTCACTCTTTTTTAAAGAACTGAATGAACTCTTGATCTTTTAACAGAGAAGTGTTAAACCTCCAGGTTAAGCCTGAAGGTGTGGGTATTTCTCTATAAATATTTACAGAAACTGGTGCATGATCACTAATGATAATTGGATGAATGTTGGAATCCTTGATATCTTTTAAAAGAGAATTACTGACTAATAAGTAGTCTAAGCGAGACTGTGAGTGGTGAACTGGAGAAAAGAAAGTAAACCCTTTAGCGTTGGGATGACATGAGCGCCAAGCGTCGCAGAGACCCAACTCATCCATGTATTGTTTCAAAATACTTGCAGATCGCCATGTGCGCTGGTGCCCTGCTGTGCTGAGTCTGTCAAGTTCAGGATCAAGGACCAAGTTGAGGTCTCCTCCTATAATTATTGTTTAGTCAGAGTGAACCGAGAGTGAAGTGAAGAATCTGTGAAAGAAGGAGGATTCATCAGCATTGGGACCATAGATACTGGCTATACAGAAATCTTAATTCTGAACTGATATGTTAATAATTACAAATCTGCCTTCCAGATCAACAATTGTGTTCTTATGAGTAAAAGTCATATTTTTATTAATTAAAATAGCAACTCCTCTTTGTTTGGAGTTGTAACTGCTTGAGTAGATGGATGGGAATTGTGAGCAGCACAGGAGATGATCAGCTGATTTAGATAAGTGGGTCTCCTGCAGTAAAACTAGATCTGCTTTTAGATCATTCAGATGGTTGAAAACTTTCAGCCTCTTTGGCCCAGAGCCAAGTCCACGCACATTCCAGCTATAGATGTTCAGACTGGACATGACTACACTGACTGAAAGAGAGTTATGCTAAGTAATGCGCGTGCGTCTGTGAGTCCTGTGCGCGTGCCTGCTGACCCGTCCGCAGAGGAGAGCTGTGTGCTTGTGCGCGTGAACGTTTTCTGGCTGTGTGAGTTACTTGTATGTGTCCTATATGAGCCTATGTGAGGTGTTTGCGGTATGTCGGCGAGTGCGTGCAGGATCGCGTGTACGTGCGCACGCATGTCTCGTGCATGAGTAAATGTTTACTTACCGGGAATGTGTTGCCTTTAGTTGCTATAAATATGAGGAGGAGGGGGGGAGAAGGGGGGAATAAAAAGAGGAAAAAAGAAAAGAAAAACAAGAAAAAACAAACACAACAAAACAACGTAAACATGAGAGGGGAGAGAAATAAACAGATTTAACGAGATGGAGGTGTGGATGATTTATGAGCGGATTTTCCTTTAGTTTAAATCAGTTTAGTTGGCTTCATCAGCGCATTATGGAGGTTCGTGTCTATTTTCATCTCTATATTCATGTCTATATATCTGGTATTTTCATGTCTATATTTATCACTATATTCATCTCTAGATTTATCTCTAGATTTCATCTCCATATTCGTGTCTATAATCATCTCTATACTTATATCTATCAAATCTGATACTAAGCATGTCTTTCTAAAACACGAAGAACTGTATGTATGCCATTACAACAGTGTTTCTCAAATCATGCAGTCATGAGTTGATGTCAATTAAACAGTTGGCTGGAATGGAAGACCATCAGCTGTTTAAGCCTTAATAATTTGTCACTGAAAATGACAAACCCTCTATGAAACGCTCAATGAACGCACCAGGGCCTGGGGTTTTGCCATTTAACCAGTTGTCGGAGATTTGAAGGAAATAAGGGGAGGGGCAGGTGCATGAGGCGGAATGAAGGCATTTGAGGAGAATTTCATATTTGTAAAAAAAAAAAAAAAAAATATGTAATAAAGTTTTTGAGTATTTCTAACTTGATCCATGTTTTTTGTTTCCTTTTTGTATTATTTAATGATAATAAAGATACAATGTGCTGCAGACATACTTTTCATTTGAGCAACTTGATTGATGGTAGTTGCAGCAGAAAGTTGTGGGGTAAGTTCTTCAATGGGGGACGTAAGAGAAAATAACTGAGAAGCACTGCATTGCAATGAGTTGCTTGTCTGTCCTTAGAGCACAGTTCTGTACGGTTGCGAGTCTACCCTATGTAACCCATGCCCCATTGTACTCAAATCAACTCATATTGACCGCAAGTCACGTGCAGCTTAGAGAGAAAATAAAATAAGACAGTGTGATTTAATATAAGAAAAAAAATGTTTTCAGGGAGGAGCCAGCTCTTGTCGCTCACAAGCGGCTTTAGAGGTGTTTCCTTTGTAGCCGAGCAAACGGCTTCTCTGCGGCTTCATCTCTTTTCATCTCATCTTTGAGCCAGTTTGGAAAGCACCATGATTGTAGAAATGAGGACATGCCTGGGCTTTGATCGATCCCTAACTCTGCACGTACATGCGTGCGCGAATGTGCCTGTTGCTCTTTTTTAAAATCTCAGTTTCGTTTCATTATTCTGAGAGAAAATGTCAGAGCCTACAAAACCTAAATAACGAAGTAACAAGGGTCTCTATAGTCCAATAACTGTAATTAGTTACCGAAATGTAAACTGTAAATCGTTATGTTACCTCCATTACCGACAAAAGTAATTAAATTACAGTAATTCGTTACTTTGTAATCCGTGACCGCCAACACTGAGTACATATTACTCTGCCAGTCTCCTGACTACACTACCCATAATGCTCCAACAATCCGTCGAGTGGTATCACTTTGTAGTTTACCAGAATTGTAATAAAACATTCAGGCTAATTTTTGAGCGCTACAAGAAACCGGTTCCAGATCCATAAACACAACCAGATTTTATATATATGGTGCACTAATGATTTTTGAGAAACTTAAAATATTTTAAATGCATCTTTGACCTTATGTGCTGAAAAATAAGACAATCCAACTTTCTTAGAATGTATCTCTCTTTATTTTTAAGGTTAGCACAACCGGACAGTTGGAGGCTGACTGCACTTTTAGCCCAGATTTGAAAAATGCAAAAATAGGGGGCGGGACTAGGGCAGGCAGGGAAGGTGTAGTTCCAATTTATGATAGAGAGTGGCAGAGAGGTTAGCTTGAGGTAGCATATGCTGGATCCTCAATAATGAAGATTGATCCATAGCAAAGTGATGCCAGTTTCACCACAGAACGTTGAGGATTTTTCTCCTCCATCTTCTCCCAAGGCAGGCGCTCATGATCCAGAACCTTCTTGTTTTGAGCCGCTGGCTCAAGGTGCACTCCGCAATGTCCTACGGCAGGGCAGCAACATGAGTGTCACAACAAATCATAGCTAATAAAGGCTAACATATAAAATAAAGAATACCGGGTGAAATGTTCACTACAAATCCCATCAACAGGGCGGAGTTCGCTGGATTCAATGCCACTCAACCACTGTTGCCTAACTTCCAAGTCCACTGAGAAGTTGTACAAGCCAGTAGATTTATGACGACCGAAGGCAACACACCTACAATTCATCATAAAGCTAACACCATAACAACCAACCATTTCACATTAAAAAAAAGGGCAGGGCTTTTATATTGGAGATGCAGAGCATGATGGCATGAAACTCCTAAAATTACCTGGGACTTTCACCAGTTGACCAATCACAAAATTCAACTGTCAAATTTCAATCTCTAGGGAGGAGCGCACAGGCAGTTTTAGACTAAATTTCAAGAATTATCCATCTATCCATCCATCCATCCATCCATTTTCTTCCAGTCATTCGGGTTGTGGGAGCAGCAGTTTAAGCAAAGATTTCCAGACTTCCCACTTCCTCCAGCTTCTCTGAGGGGACCCCGAGGCGTTCTCAGGCCAGCCGAGAAACGTAGTCTCTCTAGCGTGTCCTGGGACTTCCCAGGGGCCCCAGTCTGATGGACATGCCAGGAACACCTCCCAAGGGAGGCGTCCAGGAGGCATGCGGACCAGATGCTCTCAATGTGGCGGAAGCAGCGGCTCTACTCCGAGTTCTTCCTGGGTGACCGAGCTTCTCACCCTATCTCTACGGGAGCAACCAGCCACTTTATGGAGGAAGCTCATTTCAGCCGCTTGTATCCAGGACCTTGTTTTTTCAGTCATGACCCAGAGCTCATGACCATAGATGAGTATTGGAGCGTAGATCGACCAGTAAATTGGGAGCTTTGCTTTCTAGCTCAGCTCTCTCTTCACCACGATACACAGGTACAGCAACCGCATAACAGTGGACACTGCCCTAATCCGCCTGTCAATATCACACTCTAAATCTTCCCTCACTCATGAACAAGACCCCAATATACTTAAACTCCTCCACCCTGGGGAAGGAGCACCCCACCCACCCAGAAAGGAAAAACCACCTTTCTCCAGTTGAAAACCATGGCCTCAGACTTAGGGGTGCTGACCCTCATCTCAGCCGCTTCACACTCTGCTGCAAATCGCTCCAGTGCATGATGGAGGTCCTGGCTCTATGAAGCCAACAGGAAAACATCATCTGCATAGAGCAGAGAGGAGAATCCTGTGGTTCCCAAACAGACCCCCTTCGGACCCTGGCTGCACCTAGAAAGTCTGTCCATAAAGACATGAGCAGACCCAGTGACAAAGGGCAGCCCTGCGGGAGTCCAACATGCACCGGGAAACAGGTCTGACTACTGCCGGCTATGCGGACCAAGCTCCTGCTCTGGTCATACAGAGGACCGGACAGCCCTGAGTAAGGCTCCCCAGACCCCATACTCCCAAAGCACCCCTCCACAGAACACCACGGGGGACATGGTCGAACACCTTTTCCAAATCCACAAAACCCATGTGGACAGGATGAGCGAACTCTCACAAACTATCCAGCACTCTAGAAAGGGGGTAGAGGTGGTCCTTAGTTCCTGGCAAAGACTTTCCCAGGGAGGCTGAGGAATGTGATTCCCCAGTAGTTGGAACACACCTTCCGGTCCCCTTTCTTGAAAAGGGGAACCACCACCCCTGTCTGTCAGTCCAGTGGTACTGCTCCCGACTGCCACGCGATGCTACAGAGACGTGTTTAACCGAGACACTCCCACAGGATCCAGAGACTTGAGGTCTCAGGTACTCAGGGTGGACCTCGTCCACTTCCGGTGCCTTGCCACTGTGGAGCTTGTTGACTTCCTCAGGGACTTCAGCTTGGTTGATGGACAGTACCGCCCCAAAGTTCTCACCCCCTGCTTCCTCAAGAGAAGGCGTGTCAGCAGGTTAGCTGACAGCAGAGCTGTCCACTGATCACTACCTGGTGGTAAGTTGAATTTGTTGGCAGGGGAGGAGGCTGGAATGTACTGTGAAGGTCTGCTGGGAATGGCGTAAATGGTAAATGGCGTTTACTTAGCGCTTTTCTACTTTCATTGAAGGCCCAAAGCGCTTTACAGTCACTCACTGATGGTGGCTCCGCTGCTGAACACTGGCGCCAACCTTCCATCAGAGGCAATTTGGGTTTCAGTGTCTTGTTCAAGGACACTTTGACACATGGGCTGTTAAGGCGAGAATCGAACCTACAATCCTTCGATCATTGGCCAACTGCCCTTTCCACTGCACCACGGGAACGTTTAGCTAAGCCCTCCTGTGGATTAGTGTTTAGTTACCCTTTAATAGCAGAAAAAGCTAGAACAGAAACAATTCAATTCTTATTTAATAGGATTGTAGGGCAAATATGAATATTTTAAGACTAATCACAATTCATATTAGACAAAACAAGGCTCAAACTAACATGTAATGTTTTTTTATTTATAATTTCTTTTTGTAATTCTCAGATTACAAAAACTGTAGAAAGTGAGCTTGTCAAACTGACTTTTTTTGCTTTTTTAAAAAGAAAAATGGAGAACAAAGTAACAAGGAACATGGACGCAAGCTCGCAGGCATTGGTTATACAGAAACACACCACTGCAAAAGTTAAAAAATACATTTACACCTCAACATGGAGGGTGTGAAGATTGTAGCCAGGAAGAGACGGTTTTAAGTTTACAGCGCTTTCAATCATCCCCTCCCAGCGTGACCACATTTCTTTATTTTTCACAGCAGTTTCTCCTCTCAGGAGTTCTCAGTTTTCTTCCTTCATGAAGTCTCCACCCCTCAGCATTTAGTGATTGATGGGATTTTTAATTGTCATGCTTACTTTTATGCTCATTAAAGTGCATTATGCAGTAGTTAGGGTATTAAAGTTCAGCTAGAAATTTCATGCATACTGATGAGGATGCAAATGAGCCCAGCATGAATGATACAGGCATGTGTGTGTGTGTGTGTGTGTGTGTGTGTGTGTGTGTGTGTGTGCGCACATGTGTGTGATATTATCCCCAGGAGTGAGCCACAGTGTCATTATCACCCTGACTGGTCATTTTCAGCCGAGCTCAAAGCGCCAGCATAGAAATCACTTTAATGGGCTGCTTGAAGCATCTTCATGGCTTGAAAAGCTGCATACGGTTTAACATCCATTCTGCCTGACTCCCGTCCGCGGAGCTGTGGTAAGTTTAGGTACCACATTTTATCTAAAATGCTGAAGGCAAAGCGAGTAAAAGTTTGACTGAACTTTGCAAAAGATTAAATTTTAGCAACCTGATGGATCAGAGTAACACATAAAACGCTCCACAAATAGACCGTTGTCGTGGTGATAAGAAATAGTTGTTTAATTCAGCGCTGCAGCTGGCGTGCCGACTGTCCGAAAGAAGCAAATAAACCATTTTATGCACATTCAAGCATGCTCATTCACCTTGTCACGCTGCTTCGTCACATTTGCATGTTTTTGGGAAAAAAAAATTTTTTTTTTTTTTTCATTTTTGAAGCAGTTGTTTCGAGAAGAGTTTTAAGCACCTGTTCAGGTTCAGTACTGGCACAGATTATAATCCAAACAGTCTCCAACCCTGCTTTAGACTCATGAAGTATCTTAATTTTTATATTCTATCGAAAATATCTCAGCAGTGGTGCCCCGTAGAGGTTACCCACTGCCCCTCTGGAAGAACTACTGTCTACACTCCCTGTTTAATTCTGTTTTCCCTGCTATTTTCTATGCGTTTCCAGTGGTCTTTAACACCAGAGCTTCACCAGCAACAGAAAAATAACATGCTCTTTGAACTAGGACTGTCAACGATAAGGCGACATCATCAACTAATTTTACTATAAAATATCATCAATGCTAATTTGGTATTGTTGACGCGTAGTTTTGGGGGTTTTTTTTGGTCATTTTAAAATGATTATAATAACCACCAGCCACAAAATTTTTAGAAGCACGACAGAAAGTTTTAGTGGTGGTATAGCTGTTCCTTACCATAAAAGAAGAAGATAGAAACAAACTTAGATTTCAAGGCAGCAGAACAGCCACGAACGAGCACCTGAAGGAAGCATCCTGTGGTCCTGGTGTCTTCCTCACTGTCCTTGATGTCTTCGTCAAGGTAGTTTGTACTCACATCTTAGTATTAGAGAATGGGTGTAATGTTTTCTATAATCGTGCTGTTATTGGGCTGGTAACAAGTATCTGAGTACTCTGATACTCCCGATCAGCTTACAAAATCTATGTTTAAATATCAGCAACGTTCAAGATTGCTTATTTGCCATCTTTAAATGGTAAATGGCGTAACTTCTATAGAACTTTTGTACCTTCATTGAATGACCAAAGCGCTTTACAGTCACAGTCCCATTCACTGCCAAACAATGGCGCCAGCCTTCCATCAGATGCAACGTGGGGTTGAGTGTCTTGCCCAAGGACATTTTGACACGTGGGCGGGCAAGGCGGGAATTGAACCTGCAATGTTCCGATCAGAGGACAACCACCCTACCGCTGCAACACAGCAGAGAGTAATAAAATAAACCTTCCATCAAACTCATTTTGACAGGTGACCTTTGACCCCAAAGTCATAAATCATCATTTCTGACTGACAGATTAAACATAATCGATAAAATATAAATTTGATATTAAAATAATATATTCATAAATGATATGTAAATGACCCATAAATCATAATGTTGATGGATAAATGAAGCATAATTTAATTCTGGATTAAGCATAATCGATTAAATATAAATTTGATATTAAAATGATATATTCATAAATGATATGTAAAATGACCCATAATTCATAATGATGATGGATAAATGAAGCATCGTTTAATGTTGATGGATAAATGAAGCATCATTTAATGCATGCGAATTTGATATGAAAATGATAACGTAGGTATAAAGTAAAATAAAAGAATGTAAGGTTGATAAAAAAATCGGCTTACCCCAACCCCCCCCCCCCCCCCCCCCCTCCACACCCCCCACCTCCCTCCGCCCCCCACCTCCCCTCCACACCCCCCCCCCCCCCAACCCCCTCCTGCTTCACGCAACAACCCGCCTCCTGCTCATCAGCCATTGGACAGACTTTTCGTCAAACTGACAGCTCCCCCAAACCCCCCTAAACCCACCACAGACCCACGCCATTGGACAGACTTTTCGTCAAACTGACAGCTCCCCCAAACCCCCCCTAAACCCACCACAGACCCACGCCATTGGACAGACTTTTCGTCAAACTGACAGCTCCCCCAAACACCCCCCCTAAACCCACCACTGACCCACCCTATGGGCGGAGTGAAGTTAAGATTGTGTTTAAAAGGATCACACGATCGGACACGAAAGTAGTAGGACGGGGCTGTTGTTAAACAACGATTCGTTTTTTTCTTTTTTAAAAAAGACTTACCATGGATAAGTTTCAGGTGAAACCATCTTCTTTTGAACCGCGAGAGGGGTCAACGGTCGTTTTTGAAAACCCCAATCTCCGTCGTCAAGATTGTCCATGAAGAAACGACTCCGTCGGCTCCCAAGAAGCAGATAAAGTATCTCTGCCGCTTTCAGGCCCCGCCTAAAAGAGATCTTCATAAAGAGTGGTTTTTCCAAGAGGCCGGACGAACGGGATTTTTTGGCTACGTCTTCATTTATGAGACGGGTGAGCTATGGATGTATCAAAGAGACGGTGAGAATCCCTCCGGTTGCCTGTTGTTAGCCGCCGCGTTAACAGCCGATGACTGGTCAGTGGTCAAACATGTGATGTTGAAAGATGACGATTCCGACGATGAAAGTGAAGATGAAGCGTTCAGCCCTCCGGCTTCAAGCAGACAAAAATGGATGACGACGAGGAGGAGGAGAGGGGCGGAAGTGAATGAGGCGGGCTTTGGAGGAGGGGGTCGAGACAGCCCCCGTCGAGCCTAAAGAAATTCCAAAGTCCGGAACAGCTTTTAACGCAATCTGGCAAACAAAGTCTTCTATGAACGACCGCTGGTTTTTTAAAATCAGCAAGCAGTGGTCCGGGGAGGAGGAGGGCGAGGGTGAGGCCTTTTTCGTTCTGGAAAGCTTTCAACTCCAGCTGCGGGGTGTACCGTCCCATCATGGAGATCCCGTTCAACTTTTGGGTGGAAAAGATGCGGGAGGCGGAGCCTGAAATCACGGAGCTCTACCATCGTTGTCGTGACTGGGTTGAAACGATGATTGTGAAGAGGTCTCTGGAATTTTAACCCCAACCCATCCCCACCCAGCGGCCAACCACAATCCCCACCTCTTAGAATAGACACACCCCTTAGAGTAAACCCTACCCACTTTGTGTTTAAAAAGCGAGCGACACGGCGGGGAGATTGAAACGCACGCCAGCACACCGCCGACCAACAAGGCCTTAAAGACGGACATGCCTCGGGGTCAGAGACGCCTTACAACCGTCTGGACGCCGCCAACACCTCCGCCCTCACCAATGTTGTCTTCTTCCGGAACACCTCCGGGTCTCGCTAGGTTTGAACCGTCTCTGGACCTCTCAGCCGTGGTGCCGGAGTCGGATCAAGAAGCGGCGATGGATGAGTGGGAACCCACCCAGAACTTCTACAAAGAAGAAGAAGAGGTTGAAACTTCTCAGGACGCTGAGAATTCACCCTCGCTGCTGCAGGACCACATTCCACACAACCGACGGGGAGAACCTTTTGACGGGGTTATTAGAAGCGGACCATCACCCATCCGAGCATCCTAGCGGTGTTGTAAAGACGGATGAATCTGTAGAGGCCTACCGGGTCCCCCGAACGGATGGCGAAGAGGCCGATCCTGAAGATGATGAAATTGACGGGATGGTCGTATCTAGTTTCGTTCAAAACCGTGAAGTCAGCCGTACTTTGTTTCCTCACGAACTGCTTGAATGATTACGTAAAGAAGAGTGCTTTGGCTTGCCAAGTGGACCATCCGAGCCAGACAAAATCATCCCCTGCTTGTTCCCGATGGAAGACAGGCTTTATTTCAAACAACTATTTAGCTCTGATGAAGAAGCTGCAAACTCCCGGATACATGCCCGCCGTCAGGACCTCCTGTCTGGGCAAAATCTTAGGACCGATGATATGAGAATCCACGGAGCGACTGACGCTCTGCTCCTCGAACTGAGAAACGGGGCCCGTGGTGCTGAAGGAAATATATTTGAGACCTTGTACGATCAGAATGATTGACACAACG
>BOLG01001486.1:0-48102 GCA_016861445.1 Oryzias woworae | reverse complement strand
AACTAGTAAACAAGGATTTACTAGTAAAGGTCTGGAATTATGCAGCAAAGTTATTTTATTCCATTTAAAATTTGACAACTTTTATAGCATTTCCGGTCAAAAATGCAATGTTAAAGTACTAGTAGTTCCAAAACTATACAGTAAAAATACACAAACCTGTGTGGAGCGATAGTAGATGACCAGTAGAACAAGGATTTACTGGTCATGGCCAGAACTATGCAGCAAAGTTACTTTATTCAACTTCAAAGCTGACAACTTATACAGTCCTTTCAGACTAGAAAGCAGATCGCAGACTCTTTCATAGAAAGAACTTACATGGTTCGATTGGAGATAACTCAATCCGTGTCAAGAGTCATTCTTACCTTATCTATGGCTGACAAAAGTGAAACTTCAAGTTGTCCGTCCGTCATATGTCTTTTTCTCCGGAGCTGGAGCTTCAAACAGAATCTTCTCCCCGACATTTCTGAAATCTCTGCATACGTTTGACTTTTCTGAAAGCACTCGGTCACTAAACCTGAGCATTCTTCTAAATTTGCCATTTTAGCATCCGCAGCTCGCATTGTATGTTCAATAAAGCACTTAAAAACTACTTCCGGATGACCCAAACTTTCCAGACGAAATTGTGAAAAACGAAACTGAACGCTCGTTATTCCGTTTTCTCCATTTTCGATTTGATACACAAATAGTTTTTTTCATTTTTGATTTTGAGACGAAAAAATGACAAACGATCGGTTTTTCATTTTTTCGCTTTTGATTTTAAATTTAAAAAACGAATGCACGAACGATACACAGATTTGATTAATATGATTTCATAATGTTTGATGCTGGGAAATGTTGCTTTTGTTAGAACTCCTACATTAAAGAAAGTAATCTCCTAAATTAAATCAACCACTTGTCCATTGGATCTAGGGCTGGGCGATAAAATGATAGCTATTGATATTGTAACAGCCCTTTTTCTCGATAGTAAAATGATTCATTGTTAAACCTTTATTTTGAAGGGTCCAAAATTACCACTCACATTGAATCATTGATCATTACACTAGTCACACACTAGTCACCACATGGAGAGTAAATGTTTGTGTAAACTTACTCATGTTCATGATCTCTTCTTCTGTTGAATTTCTTTTGTCCTCTTTTTCTCAACCTTCTATACTTGAAGTAAATAAACACGTGACGCGAGACACAACACGCCACAGCTGCTGTCACTTGACAGGCAGGTGAATTGACAGCAGTGAAGTGAAGTGAAGCAGATAGGCAAAGGTTTTGTGTTCTGGTTCTGCTTGGCCTCACAACTGCATTTGAGACAGTTGATCATTCAGTTTTATTAAATAGACTCTATAACATGGTTGGTCTTACTGGAACAGTTTCCAACTAGTTCAAGTCTTAAGACAGAGCCTTTTTAACATCTCTACAATCCATCTATTGACCTGTGGTATACCACAAAGATCCATTTTAGGCCCCACTCTGTTAACCTTATATGCTCCACTGGGTAATGTCATCAGGAGACATGGCGTGGACTTCCATAGATATGACGACGACACCCAGCTTTACGTTTCCCGCGTCTCCCAACCAAACCAAATCTGATCAACAAACTTGTACATTTTATGAATGATAACAAAGACTGCAGCAAACTTTATAAAGTTTAACAAGGACAAAACAGAGATATTGATCATAGCTGACACTAGGAGAACTACTATTACTCCTGTCCTGATGTCACTGCACTGGCTGCCAGTCGGTTTTAGGATTGATTTCAAAAGGTTTTTTTAAGTTTTTAAACGTCTTAAAGGTTTTCACTCTGGTATTTTTGCTCAATCATGTTTTCTTTTTAACTTGTAAAGCACTTTGGGCTGTACAAATGTCTATGAAAAGCACTCAACAAGTAAAGCCTGACTGATTGATAGAAAGCAATGTTCAAGTACTAGTATTTCAAAAGTTTTACAGTGAAAGTACCCACATATTTGTGAGGAGATAGTACAGAGGTGACACAATAAATATATACAAATGTGGCCCCGAAATTGTGCACAAAATGGATTTAGTTTAACTTCAAATGTGCAACATTATATTGTGTGTGCAGTAAAAATAATAATAATAATAATAAACAAAAAGCTTTGCAGTCAAAGCACACATATCTATGTGAGGAGATAGTACAGGACTAGTACAACAAGGATTGGTTTGTTTTCCTAGGAATTATGAACCAAAGTCACTTTATTTATCTTCATAGTTAACAACTGTAACTCTGTGTTCCTTATGAAATGACATATTTAAATAACTAAAGAATAGTATAAAAATACAATTAAAGTTACTCATAGTTTTTGTTAAGGGTTAGTTTTTTTCTTCTGCATTTCTATTTTAGTGGTATTTAGAACAGATCGCACATTTTAACCTGCAGGGAGGAAGAGACTAAAGAGGAGTGTATGGAAAGAGTCAAACTTGTAACTTTGGATGGATTTGGAACCGACAAGAAGTCGCTCAGTTTGATCACTATTGAGTTTCAGGAAGTTGAAGGTGAAGCAGACAGGAGGAGAGGGAGGAAGAGATGATGAGGAACACTAAAAAGACATTCAATATTCAGAACAAGAAGAAGTGTGGACTCCAAATGATGGCTTCTAGAGTTTAATAGCTGAAAAGAGAGCGACAGCGCTCCTTCCTGGATCTCTATTGTCCTGTTGGGTCAGATTTGCCCCAGTCCAGGGTCACAAAGCCAGAAGCAACAAAGAGGAAGCTGAAAGAAGAACGACTGCAGAATCCTCCAACAGACGCAGTCATCGGTCCACTATAACCTGGATCCAACGGAATGTTCTGGAAGATGAAGAAGTGAACATACCTATTTGGTGGAGCTGAAGCTGTGGTTTCCAGATGATATCCAGCAGTCTGCGCTGACGACAGAGCTCCTCCTCGTACTGGACGATGGTTCCTTCACAGAGTCTGCAGATTTCTTCAGCAGCAGCAGCTAGTCGCTCGCTGATCAACTCTCTCAGACACTGAAGTGAAGACATCGTTCCTGCAGCTGCTCCGATCTTCAGCTCAAACTCACACAAACAACAGAGTCCTCTGAACACCAGCAGCTCCGGTCATGTGCTATTCTTACAGTCACAGCCACTTCTTAACCTTCAACACGTATTCACTCATTTACCACACTTTAGCTAATGGTGATTTAGATGATTGTTCCAATCGAACCACGTATCCCTACGTGTCTTTAGAAACCTCACAAACGTCCGAACAAAACACCGCCGTCCAGTCAACACAAGCTAACGCTGCTAGCCCGCTAGCTCATCGTCCTGTAACTTCCGGGTCACGTGCAGAGACCTTTTACAAAAAAAAAAACATCAAAACTAAAATTCGGTCTCTTAAAAATGCTACAAATTTAAAATAAAATTTTCAGCCAAAAATAGTAAAGCTGGTGATGTTTTTTTTTAAAAAAAAAACAAAACTAATTTTCAAAATAGACGAGAAGCGGATATGACGTAATTCAACCCTTTATCTTAAAAAAAGAAAAAGAGACACCCAGCTGCAGGCATGTAATGGCGGATGAATCCGTCATGGCGGATTGATGTTCACTGAATGTCGTAAACGGAAATAGTTCTTGTGTAGTTTAATTTTAGGAAAGACATCCGACACCTCTTGGTCAAGCTATTCGACTTCGGCGCGAGGAGAGATGAAAAAATCAAATAAATTCACTGAATTTAAAGGAAAGCTGTTCAGTTTTGTAAATGTTAATTTGTGAAATAAAACATCTCTGCAGAACAAGTCATGAATCCGGTGAAAGGAGAACCAAGAATCACCAAAAATCACCTCCAAAAAAGAAACTTAGAGTTTCTTTCTTTGGGGAAACTGGCTTAGACACAGGTGCTCTCACCAAAGAATTTCTTACAGCTAAAGGTTCTAGTGGTTTTTTAAATTGTTGCTCATTTGTAGAACAGACATTAATGGTCATTTTATAAAACAGAAATGGTTGCAGAGATTGAAAACAGACTTTTTATGGGTGTTAATGACAAAAATGGAAAACATCCTCACTACTGTATCAACCATTTGGACCAAAACTACTTCAGATATATTTATATTTGTGCCGTACATTGTTGAATACGTTGAAGAATAATTCCGTAAAAAATCTGTATCACTGCAATTTTCTCATCTTCAGGACGGCTGGAGAAATTCTTACAGCTAGTATTGCACAAGGAGGACGTCTTCCCAACTTCCTGTGAGAATGGTGCTACAGATCCCTGTGCTCTGGGGACCCAGACGCCATTCAGGTGTCTGTCAGTGATGTTACAGATCACCAGTTGTCACAGCTCATTGTGGAGGTAAAATGGTTCTTATTATTTTTGTAAAACATCAATTATAAGACAAAAACTTTCATCTAAACTTTTTTTTATAAGATTTGATCAAACCAAACAGGAAAATTTGGCTTTTCTGTATTTGAAAAGATAAATAATGGAATTATTTATTTATTTTTTTTGGTGGTGGGGGGTAGGTAAATGCATCCACCGATGAAAATATTAAAGACAACATTAATGACATCATTAGTTGTGGATACACTGGGACAGTATCAGTGGACAAAAAGGATCTCATAATCAGGTGATTTTGCTTTGTAATTATCTGATGTACTTGGACCATGTTAACATATCTGTCACAAACTCACAACAGAATATAATGAAATCAGATCAATGTTTAAACTTTGAAGCATTTCTAAATCTTGTCTTCTGTTACAGAGCTATAGTGTTGCTCTCAACCATGAGAGTCCTTCCCATGTTTGAGCAGCTGAGAAAAGGCCTGCAGCTTTACAACCTACTGCAGCTGATGACAGCAAATCCACAAATGTTTCTGCCTTTGTTTGTTCCCGGGAATGTTGACTGTGGAATTACATCTATTTTTTAACTTTTTCTTCTATTTTAAACACAGTATTTTAGATTTTAATGTTTGTTTCTTTTATGATTTGTTCCCATAGGTTTCGTGATGGAGAAGTGTCTACCAGACTTCAGCAACAAGAACTCTGAAATTTGATAGAGAAGTTCAGACCAGGAACTTTTTTTAGGATTTCTTACAGGAAATTGAAGATCGTGGTGTGTTTATGTCACTTTGTAGTTACATTTGTTGACTTTTCTTCAGAGTTACTGAAACCTTTATTTGTATTTCAGAAACAGATGACCTGTGTGGTGATGATTCACAGCAGTTGTCTGTTGTCAAACTGATGCCGTGGATAACAGGACAGGGACACAAACCCGTTCTTCCCAGTGAGAAGAAAGACTTTGTCATCTCTGTGAAATGTCTCCACGGCTGTGGTGAAGATCACACCACACGTTCTCCAACTGTAAGTGCATGTAGTCGCACAATAACATTCCCAGTTGCTCACTTAACCATTACAGTGAATTCAGAAACATAATGGAAACAGCAGTCTGTCATGGACAAGGCTTTCATAGAGTTTAAGCTCATTTCAAATTTGAAACTAAAGATGCCGTCCTCTTGTAAGAAGTGTTCTGCATTAAAAAGTGTTTTACATGCTGACTGAAGGTCAAATGTGAGGTTTTTGAACTTTTTTTAAGGCTAAGTAATCATTTACTTTGAAAATGTGATTGGTGCAATGCTCTTTGCAATAAAAGCTTTTTTATCTTTAGCTTTTTTTTATTCTTAAATCAAGCTTGTTAGGCAGCTTCTACAGGTAGCATCAGTTAAACTCTATTTTTACTTTATTTTGTAAGAGTTGTTTGAAGCTCTCTTATCTAATAAATGTTCAACAGCTGGTTCTGTAATTACTTTGAGTCTTTGGTTTTACTTGAAGAAAATAAACGTTTAAAGAATTGGTAATGTCCTTTCATTTTTGTTTCAACAGAAAAAGCAATGAACTATTCAGATGTCACATACAAACGTCCTGGAACCTTGAAATACAAAAACTACATTTCTTTTTTTTTTCTTTTTCATTCCAAAGCTTTACAAAATTAAGTGTAACATGAACATTGAAAGGTGACAACTTTTTGTAAGAACAGCTGTCACACTTGATTTGATCAGAAGCATTGTGGGACATATGTGTGATTTTTGTGACAGTTTAGGAAGTCAATGAGTGATGTGACTTGTTCCAGCAACACTTTGAACAAGCTGAATCATTGTTACGAACACGTCTCTACCAAATGACTGAGACGGCGCCAGAGGGTTAATATCGGACTTGATGGCGTCCACTGCAGCTGGATCCAGAGGACACTCAGTTTCTGGTACTTCAACTCCAACAGGTTCTTCCCTGACGCAGTCAAACGTCTCCCAGTCAGTTCCAAACAGACCCAGGTTCTGTCGTTTGTGTGAAAAAAGTTAAATACTAAGAAAAGTATATGAATAACATTTAAGTTAGGCTGCATTGATATTACATTTTAAATGAAACCTGTGAGTCTTCTGTCTCTGCAGCCGGTCTTTGCATGTGTCCCAAAACCCAGAGCTGCTTGGGTGAGACGCCCCCCTCAGACTTTAGAGGGTGATTGTCCCGTCCCTCTGTGAAGGTGTGAAGTGCATTTGCCAGTCGAGGAAGGAACACATAATGTGCAGAAAACAAATGCAGATTATCAGAGAGATCCAGAAGAGCATCTTCCTCCAGGCTGTGAAGGACTTCATAGTAAAGCTGAGTTACACTTGTTCAAACGTCATGCCATAGACGCTCAATCCTAATGCAACACAATTAAAGACATGATTAGATGGCATCAGAGATTTAAAAAGCAGGGACAAAGAAGTGATTTACTTCTTTCAGATAACAGTTAAACAGCCAAACAATGTAGTGATATTTATGTTTAACATAAAAAGATGATCTGATCACTTGTGTATAAAAAACTTGGATAATTATTGATGGAGTGCAAAAAGTAAGAGCTCTGATTGTGCACGCTCTTTCCAGCAATTAAGCTGCCTCTTCCAGTTCCTTTTACACTAAACATGACTTTTTCAACACCTTCATGGCCTCTGACCCTGCAATTAGATAAAAAAAATATGTAAGAAAACAAAACAAAAAAATGTAATTAAAAGAGAGTTTCACAAAATACCTGGATGGCCAGCCATATTTTTTCAGGTAAATGTGAGAGCAGTCTTTGATTTGTTATTTGTTGCATTCTCAAGATATATTATCTGCTCTTAAAAACATGTAAACAACTTTTATTAGAAATAATAATGCATCACAAGCTGTCTTTCTAGCAAGCATGCAGTCACCTTTCTGGAGAACCCATCGATTGACCCAAAAATGACAATATTGTACCTAAAGAGAAGACATTTTTAGGTTTACAAATAATAATATCAGATTTTAATATGAAAATGACAATTTACCGTATTAACTTCTGATTGGTATCACTGTGTACTAAGGACAGTGGATGCTGAACACTGTATGTCCTTCTGACAATGCATCCAAGGTGCATCACTCTGTCCAAAACTCCAGCAGCATCAACCCTGTGCATTGAGCTTTTGATGCGCTCCCATTGAATTTTGTGACCCTCTGCTTGAAGCAACCTTTGACCATCCTGTATCCTGCATTTGGAAGTCTCTTTTTTATCAACAAAACCACATTGTCCAGTTTTGAGTCAGACAAGTTGCTGTAGCAAGACCTTGATGACAACCCATGATCATGCATGCGGCGGAAGATTGTGGATTCACTAACTCCCAGCAAGTTTGTAATACAAGACACAGGCAAGGACAGTTCTATCATTTGGACCAGCATGTCTTCAGAAACGTCCAGTTTTGGTCGCCCATGTCCCACTCCTTTACTGGAAAAACGGTCTGAGCAGATGTCAGTATAAACACCTCCTGATTCACAACATATTGAAAATAGTCCAAATCCAAATCAGTTTGACCAACAACTTGATATATTCTTGATTGAAGGGATTTCATTAGTTCAGTGATTCCTGTCAATACAACATGTAAACAGTTAAGAGTTACAAATAGAGTATACAAATATATGTTTTTTCTATCTTGCATTTTCATTATTACTTATTCCACTTTTAGATGTGTTCAAGGTCCACAGCTAACATGCTTATACAGAATACATGAGACAAACATGATGCAAAAATAATACAAATACATGAACTAAAACATCACTATGATCAAATACCCATGTTCCTTTCTTTTTCTGTTTTTTTTATCCATTTCTAGCAAGTTTAAGGACCATTTCACGAGTTTGAAATCATAAAATTGTTTTTGTTTATATCAGAAACCTATGCATTAAATGAACACTAGAGGGCGCAGACCCGTTGTTTCATGTCGATGTAGTTGTCATCCCTGACATTTTCCGGGCTCCGGAACTATCAGTACGCAGGCGCAGAAAGCCTGAGTGGAACCATCAGTACGATGTTTATGCCTGGGATCCCGTGACGTATTTTTGACAGTTTGTTAACAAGAGAAATTCGTATTCAAGACAAGCAAGAGTTGTATTCAAAACAGACATGTGAAACGTAAACTAAAGGTTGTTTTTATATTTTTCAGCAAAGTTGTGCACAAAATATAAATTTGTCTTTATGGATACGAACTTTTTCTTTATGAATGAGGTTTAATGATGGCAACATGGCTTGAAGCAGGGAAGGCAAAAACTTTGTGGAGGCTTCCTGTGTCACAAAAGTGGTGGTGAAGGACCCAGAATGCAGGATACCAGCCTAGGTGGTGTAAACTAAAACATTTAATAAACTTAAACATGACCAAAACCCATGGGGGGAAACGATAAGGTGGCAGAGCATAACAAACCAGATGACCTGACAAGGATTAACTGAAAACCAGACACTTAAATAGACTTAGGGTAATTAACAGAAATGAAAACAGCTGTTGATCATAAACCTGATACCGGTGACTGAGGGACAATTCAATAACCTGACATACTGAGGTGAGGAGAGATGACTGCAGGGAAGAAGAGGAGTGGAGTCCTCCGTACGGTGAGGAAGGCGTGGCTCCAGGTAGAAGCGACAGTGGGGAGAAAATGAACTCCAAGAGGGTTTGGCAAATTCAGGACTCCTGGGGCTTAGTCACTAATTCTTGATGCCACAGGTCAACACAAAATCACCAGGGATCTCTGGGAAGGTTTCCAAAAAGGAGAAGGTGCAGAGACTTACGAGGCTTTGGAAGAAACTGAGCAGCAGAGAGACAGGGGCATGTAAAGGCAGCTGGTAGTCAGGTTGAGTGGTGAACATGAACACTGCTGGAGATTTCTCTGAAAGCTTGTAGAGCAACAATTCAGCAGAGAATGAAGGACAGAGGGAGAGATATAAAGGAGCAGGAACAGGTGGAGGGAATCAGTTGATTAACTGCAGGCTGCTGCTGCTGTGACAGATTTGACTACAGTTTAAGTATCTTTTGATGATGCTGCCAATAACAGGAACACCGTCTATATTCAGTCATTATGATGTACTAATTAAACAATTCCTTTAGGAGGAAAAAGAACAAAAACTAAACTGGCAAAATGATGTTCACCTCAGGATAAGAGGGGTCTGGGTTTACCTGACCCCAGGTTTATTTCTTTTGACATGTCAAAGATTGTCCGACATTGGACAGGACAACACCAGCTGGATTGGTTCATAATTGATAAATCCCACCAATTCACATCTGTATATAATAACTCTCTCAATCTTTAGGTAAATGACATAATCCTGTTACGATGCATTCAAAGAAAATCTGGATAAAGATACATGAGTTGTTCAAACTGTCGTATTATAAACAGTAATATTCATCTATATGGAAAATCAATTTTTGAAAAGCTGTTAAAATTATAAATTAAAGATAAAATAATTTATAAATGAATGTTGTTTAGCTTCTTAACACAAAGGTCTGTGTGAGACATCTATAATGCTATTAAATGTCTTACTGGAACCGTGTACACATTAATAATGCTCATTAATCTGTGAACAAGGTTTGTTCATGAGTCTTATTAAGATCATTAACAATTTGTTAGACATCAATAATGTCAATACATGTAGCAAAAGCATCCTACAGACATATTAATAATGCTTGTAAATGTGTTAACTAAGCTATCTCATGAACCTTATTAGGCTTATTGTACTAATAAATGTCTTCCTAACGGCCTATAAGCCCAATAATAATGCTTGTTCATGTGTTAACAAAGGTTGTTATCTTAATATAAAGTGTTACCCACATTTCTTGTATTTTGAATTTGTCTTAGAATGTTTTTGTTTGCTCAGGAATATGATATCTTTGAGCTGTATGACCTGATGTATCAGATATGATACAAAATGATGTTTACATGTGAAAAAAAACTTTTTTTTGCTTGTTTGTTCAGAGGGACCTATAAAGGCTTCATATCCAAAGTATTGGAATTCTGTCAATTATTTAATGGTTCAGGCTTTACAGGGCTAATAAAATTGTATATACACAATGTGATGTCATTTTTAATGATGACATCATCACAATATATGTTCTATATAGAGTGATGATGTCATCTTTAAGACAGACATGTCATAGATGATCTCAAACGCATGTTTGTTGTGACGATGTCATCATGAAAGAATAAATGTTGTCCCCAAAACTCATATATATCAAACTAAATTCATATCATCTTGATCTTCGTACTGAACAGCGATCCCTTGTGAGACGACTACTTCTTGATGGACACATCTGCAGAGGATTTTCCCAAGCACGAACACGAAGTTACTATGACACATCGGATATCATCTAAAATGGATCGGATCAAGGAAAACCAGCCTGAAGAAATTTCCCTTTGGGAAATTTTGCACACAAAGGCTGTTTCTTCGTTTGGTCTGAAAGAGATCGGTTCCATTCTGCGGCAGGTGGCAGCAGGCTTTAAGAATCCCACGATTGCTCATGGAATTCTGACGCCTGAGAGGATTAGGCTGCTTGTTCAAAGAAACCAGGAACAACAGATCATTTCCACAAAGTTCAGCAGAGTTGGGAACTTTTGTCTCGATTCCTGCAGACATTTCAGGTGGTACACGGCCCCAGAGACACTTGTGGGTTCAGGGACCACTGAAACCTCCCATGTTTGGTCCCTTGGCTGCATTGCAGCCGAACTGTTTCTGGGATTTTCCTTCTACTCCGCCTACAGTGATTATGAGATGATCTGGAACATAACCCAAACTCACGGTCACTTTCCAGATCATCTCTTAAATGCAGGATCCAAAACCAAAGAATTTTACACCAAAATTCATACAACCCAGTGGCTTTTGAAGACCCAGAGAGAGTGTGGAAGAAAGATCCCCAAAGATGTCAAGTTTGTTTTGCCCGATGACTTCAGAAAATTCCAACAGAAGTCAGGAACCTCTTCTGAGACAGAACAGACTAACCTGGAACATTTCATCGACCTGATCAAGGGAATGTTAACATTGGATCCTGTAAAAAGGATCAGTCTTGATCAGGTGCTGCGACATCCATTTGTTACGGCCCAGAAACATTTGTCTACATCAGCAAAGACAGAAGACAAAGACAGAAACCTGCCCACAGTCTGGATCATTGGCTCAGGTTACTATGTGACTGGAGCAGAAAATACAGCTCATCGATGCTTTGGAGAAAACTTTGGTTTCAATGCCAACATTCGTTGGATTGGAAAAGTAAACATGCACTGGAAGGATGTTGTCAAGCACTTTTATACGGAGTTGTCCCAACAAAGGAGTCCTCCAGCCCTTTTGGTTCTCCATGTTGGCAGCAACGACCTGGGAAACACAAACGCGTCAGATCTTGTCGCTGCAATGCTGAAGGACTTGACACACCTCCATCAGGCTTTTCCCAAAATGAAAATAGCTTATTCCTGCATAACTCCAAGATTGGCATGGGGCACTTTTGATCTAAGTAAAATCAACGACGACAGGATGACGGTCAACAAAAGCCTTCAATACAACACCAGATTATTCAATGGTGCTGTGATTCAGCATCAGACACTGACACCTTTTGAAAGCCATCTCTTCCAACCAGATGGAATACGATTCTCCTCAAAAGGATTTGAGGTGTTTGTAAGCTCCATCCGTAACACCATTGAGCAGACTCTCCACCAGACATTTCCAAGAGACCAATGCCACGCGCACCAGCCTCAGTCATGTGTTTATGTCCCTTCCACATGTGGCCCAACCCAGCCTGACAACCAAAAGCCGTCTCTGAAAAGAAAAGACCGTTCAGACGACATCTCACAGAGCAGAGTCCACACACATTTGTCTCCAGCCAAAAAGAGGAAAGTCAGCTGTGAAAATGACACCCACAACGTTGCTGTAACACAAATCCAGTCTGAAAAGGTGGAAGCGAACACAACAGGCTCCCCTGACTTCAGCTGTTCAGCTGACAGCTCACCTACAGAAACACACAATGACACGAGACCACCTGATGTCTGGATCGTGGGGTCAAGTTATGTGTCACAGGCACAGGCTGCAGCTAAGGATCTGTTTGGTAAAAACCTTAATCTGGACGTCAATGTGAAGTGGATTGAAGATCAAGACCTGGGCTGGAGGGGTGTTGTTGATCAACTTCATCACACAATCTACAAAGAAGACGGTCCCCCTGAAGTTTTGGTCATCCACGCTGGAGGGGATGAATTGGGACAAATGCCTCCAAAAGACATGGCAAATATGATGTCACAAGACCTGAGGCTGCTGGGAGAAATGTACCCTCAAATGAGGATAGCATTGTCCCTCATTCTTCCAAGGAGAAGCTGGAAATGTCAGAATCTTCAAATGGAAAAATGTCGTGTCTGTGATTGGCTGTTTGGTGGCATAAATATCATGCAAAACTCTGAGATGTGAACACAACATCAAACATAGGGAGAAAGCCAGATGTGAGACAAAACGTCTGAAAACATTTGTGTCACAAAAGCAAAAATACATTTTAAAAACAAAAAAATGCTGAAAGCAAATATTCAGTATTTTTATTTGCTACTTAGAAAGTTTTGTTTTTGGAACTGAACCTTTTCTTTGTAATTTAGTAAATGTTGATCTGAAAATGTGACTGTTGTTCTGATGATGATGGTCTTCTAGATGGTTGTCATGTCTGAAGTCTGAAGTCCTAATGAACCGAATTGAGACAATGAAACTGAACTGAACCAAATGAATGACATGGGGAACCTGTGCAGGTGTTTTGAGTTTAGGAGATAATTAGTTGGTGAAACTCAGTTTAAAACATTCATGTCTTGCAAAATGTGGGCAGATTTCTCCACATTATCTAGATTTTAGAAATCCGGGTTTTGTGGGTTTCATGAGCTTGAACCCCAATTTATGTAAAAAAATAGAGCTGAGTGTGAAGCAGCTGGGATGAAGGTCAGCACCGCTAAGTCTGAGACCATAGTTCTTGACTGGAGAAAGGTAGTTTGACCTCTCTGGGTGAGTGGAGTGCTCCTACTGCAGGTGGAGGAGGATAAGTATCTTGGAATCTTGTTCACGAGTGAGGGAAGATCGGACCATGAGATCGACAGGCGGATTGGAGCAGCCTCCATTGTTATGCTGTTGCTCTACAGGTGGTGAAGAGATCTGAGCTAGAAGGCAAAGCTCTCAATTTACCGTTTGATCTTTATTACAGAACTCACCTACAGTTGTGAGCTCTGGGTCATGGCCAAAAGAATGAGGTCCAGAATACAATCGGCCAAAATGAGCTTCCTCCGTTGGGTGGCTGGACGCTCCCTTAGAGATATTTTGAGAAACTCGGTCACCTGGAGGGAGCTCAGACTAGCACCGCTGCTCCTCCTCATGGAGAGGAGCTAGTTGAGGTGGCTCTGGCATCTGGTCGGGATGTCACTTGGACGCCTCCCTGGGAGGTAAACTGAGCATGTCCCACTGGACGGAGGCCACAGGAAAAACCAAGGACACGCTGGAGAGACGACCTCTCTAGGCTGGCCTGAAAGCGCCTTGGGTTTCCCCAAAGGACCTGGAGCTTGTGGCCGAGGAGAGAGAAGTCTGGCTATCTTTGCCACCCGGATGACAGGAAGAAGATGAATAGACAGAAACAATAAAAAATGTGTTTTTTACCTACAGGGGTTTTATCCAGGAGCTGTAGGTTTCCCTCTGACCCAAAAACGTTCCATTCCCCTAATTCTTAAAACTAAATGCAGCCACAAGGGAACACAATCCAGTGGTTGATATGTCCCTGCAGCAGTGGTTGGCAGTCGGGGACAGTACTTTTGGACGGGTAGACTGGGGAGGTGGTCCCCTTTTCTAGAATGGGGACTTCAAATGCTGTTCAACTGCTGTTCAGCCCCCGTTCAACCGCCGTTCAACTGCTGTTCAACTGTCGTTCAACTGCTGTTCAACTGTCGTTCAACTGCTGTTCAACTGCCGTTTAGCGCCCGTTCAACTGCCGTTTAGCTGCAGTTCAAATGCCGTTCAACTGCCGTTCAACTGCAGTTCAAATGCCGTTCAACTGCCGTTCAACTGCCGTTCAACTGCCTTTCAACTGCCGTTCAACTGCCTTTCAACTGCCATTCAACTGCCATTTGAAATGCTGTTTAGCGTCTGTTCAACTGCCGTACAACTGCTGTTCAACTGCCATTCAGCCTCGTTCAACTGCCATTCAACTGCCCTTCAACTGCCATTCAGCGCCGGTTCAACTGCCGTTAAACTGCTGTTCAACTATCGTTCAACTGCCGTTCAGCGCCCCCAATGAATGAATGGATGGATGGATGAATGGATGCATTTACTTATGGATGGATGGATGGATGGATGCATGGATGGATGGATGGATGGATGGACGCATGGATGGATGGATGGATAAATGGATTGATGGATGGATGGATTCGTGGAGGGGTCCAGAAGAAGCGCTAGATCCAGGTTCTACATGAGAGAGGCACCGCTGCAGAACTCAGACCCACCTTGAACTGTTTCATCTGAGCAGGAGGACCCTGTCACAGTGGTGAGTTTTCATTTCTGCTTTCAAAAAGTTCCAGCATCCTGTTACCAGCGTCTGTTTGTGTCTCCAGGTTCTCCTGTGGCAGAGAAAGTGGGAGAGAGCTGAGCCGGAGCACCAAGCTGGACTCCTCCCTGCTGCTCTGGCTGTTTAAAAGCTGTCCTCTTAGGAGGAACTAGTAGACAAGAAGATGCTGGAGGAGACGTTGCCCCACCATCATCACCACACTCTGCTGCATCTCAGCTCCTCGTCCTTTGGTCTCCAAAGCTGCACCGCCTCTTCTTCTTGTGGATGTGCCGTGGAGCTCCGTCTTCAGGAGGAGAAAGACAGTGGAAGCAGCAGCTGCTGCTGTACCAGAGCGAGGACCTTCACCAGAGACTAAAGCCACAGGCAGGTGGTGCTTTACCCCTGCAGCAAGTGTGACCGCACATCCAACGCTGCCATGACTGTGCAGCTGGAGGGAGGGCATGAGAAAAAAAGACTGACAAAAAAAGACTCTAAAGACAATAAAGGTTTATTTCATTTGAAAAATAAATGTTTTCAATAAAAAGTTTGTGTTTCACTGTTTTTTTCTGAACGAGCAGCTCTGAGTTGTTTAAAAAATGGCTTGAATGAAGGTTTGATCATAGAAACATTTGAAAGAACAGGATGTGAAGAAGAACAAAACAATTCAACATCCTAAAAAAATAAGTTTGCAACAAATCTAAACGCATAGACTGCACTTTACAAGCATAAACACAACATGAGGTTTCTGAAGCAAAGAAAGCAAAATAAAAGCAGTGAAGAAGACGGCATAAAAAAAGAATCTTTACAACGACTTGTGGATCCACATCTTCTCTCAAAGCTTATGCTTTAAAAAATGATCCCTTTTGGCTTCAAGTTGTTCATCAAATCTGAAAAAGAAGCAGAAAACAACACAAACTGTTTACACAAAGACTTCACATCACTATGAGGCTCTGACTCTGTTCTCAGTCATCCAAAACCCCTCAATCCAACATCTGAGTGACATCATTTGTGCCTTATATGCACTTTACAAACTCCTTTTTTCACTGAAATCATTTCAGACACATTTGTGAATATCTTTTAGATTTTTTTTTAATCTTACAAATATTTCACATCACTTTGAGGCTCTGAATCTGTCTGCAGTTCATTCAAAACACCTCATTCAACATCTGTCACCATCAGAGTTTATTTATAAACTCTGTTTTGCACTAAAATCGTTTTCAAAACCTTTGTATATATTTTACACATTTTTCTGCAAGTCGATGCTATATGAAACCTTCTGTTGTGATTGTCCAAGGCGGGTCTCGATCTCGCGACCTCTCAGTTTGTGGATGGTATGGTGTGGTCTTGATTGCAGTGATGCCCAGCTGTTTATGGAAGAGCTGCATTAACCTTGATGTGAAGTTTGTACCTTGATCAGTTAGGATCTCATCCGGGATCCCTGTTCTAGAGAACACTTGGACCAAACATTGCATTACAGATGATGTGGTGATATTA
Organism: Oryzias woworae; assembly: GCA_016861445.1. Taxonomy (NCBI): domain Eukaryota; kingdom Metazoa; phylum Chordata; class Actinopteri; order Beloniformes; family Adrianichthyidae; genus Oryzias; species Oryzias woworae. The sequence continues at coordinate 31,812 of BOLG01001486.1, read as the reverse complement.
CGTAGAGGGTAGGCCTCAGGGAAGCGTGTTGCATAGTCACAGATGACCAAGATATACTGATGTCCCTGGCTGCTCTTCACCAGTGTTCCAACTGTGTCCATCGCCAGCTTCCGGAATGGAGTAGATATGATAGGGAGTGGTTGCAGGAGAGCCCTGTCAGACTTACGAGAGATAGCGGTTTTTTGACAGATAGGACAAGTAGCACAAAACCTTTGAACATCGGAGTACATACAAGGCCAATAGAATCTTGAACTAACACGCATGTATGTTTTGTGTCGACCAAGATGTCCGGCCAAAGGAATGGTGTGTGCTAAATGCATTATCAATGTTCTGCTACTTTTAGGAATTACAATCCGTTTTTTCCCATCACAGAGAACATAAAGCACATTCCGTTCAACAGTAAAGTACTCTTTTCCCATTTGAACTGCATTTGTCTCATCTGTAACCTTTGAAAACAAACTCTTCAGTGTCTCATCATTTTTCTGCAACTCACTAATGTTAGCTGGCACTTCCCACGTTTTGTTAATCAACAAGCCATCAGTATCTGACCCTGTGAGGTTTAGATTCCTCTCAAAACAACGTTAACCTTTTGTTTTTTTAAGCTTCTGGATGCTGTTCTCACACAGACTACTGTCCAAGTCTGGCAGTGGTTGGACCCCCATTTTTGCCTTGGATCGTGTAATTACTGGAGCTGAAACATGAGTTTCATTTACATACTCCTCATCTCGTAACAAAACCCAATAACATTGCAAAATCTCTACCCAAAAGGATATCAACTGGTACTGTAAATGAAGGAAAGCTGTACTTTGACCTGTTCTGTCTGTTAGACTTTGATGGCTTCATCTCATGACTTAACTGGGTGTGAAGTTCCATCTTTTTTTCAGTCTATAAATATAAATCCAATTCTAGACTTGAAGAACTTTGCCTCTGATCAGCAACTAGACTCTGTTGTGCAGCAAAGGATAAGAAATAAACTTCAGTCTAATAAAAACCACTCAGACAGGAAACATTGACCATTGTTTTCTCTGTTATTTCACATGATAAAAACTAAATGACAAAACTTTACAACTAACCAAAACCATTCAGGTTTACTTCCACATCCAGGAGGATTTCCTTCTACTTTCAAAGGAGGATTTCTTTCCAATTCCAGGATGATTTTCATCTACTTCCTCCAGGATGATTTTCATCTTCTTCCAGGAGGATTTCCTTCTGCACATGCAAGTCAGCATTTTCTGTCTCTATTTTTTTATCTAGTAGATAAATGTCATGTTGTGACTTTCTATTGTAACCAGTCCCTGAGAAGAAGACCTGATCTTTCAGTCTGTGTGAAGAAAGACATTTTCCACGGAAATCTAGAGTTCTGTTGTCCGTCTCTCTTCATGTTGCTGCGTTGTTGTGACAGTGGGAGGAGCTTCTGCAGCATCAACCCAATAACTACAGTGACCTAACTGTGCGTAGGCCATGAGCAAGTGTAAATATGCTCAGTCTGTGAACTCCATCAGTTTTCATTTGAGGACAGGACTGACTTAGGGGAGGGAGCGTGCTAGAATTGGGTTTGGGTTCATGATGCTTGCATTTGGTAATATGCTTCAGTTTGCTGGTTTAGATAAATAACGTGGAGCTTTGTGCTTCAGCAGCTTTAGCTTAGTGAAGATCCAAGTTGACTTTAACAATAAAATGATGCAGTTTTGACAGAAAACATAGAGCAACAGCTGGTATCTTTGGTTTCATCAAACCTGTGGATGTTTGTGTGCAGAGAAAAGACTCTGCTTTTGACATGCTTTTGTTTTTGGAGCTAAATTTTCCCAAATTCTGACATTTTTATGTTAAAAAGTAGACATTTTTTCTATTGTATTTATTGTCTGTATTGACCATGGCAGTAACTCCTTTTTGAAATCTCACTTTCAGTGTCTCTTTAATCTCATTATAAACCCCTCTTTTCTGCAAACATAAAAAGGTTTTTTTCAGCAGCCCAGTTTGTCTGAATATTTTCTCTCTTTTGGTCTGCTTGCTAAAGTGCGCTTTCTGCAAAATGTGGGGCAAAGGCGCTAACCACTGCGCCACCGTGCAGCCCCATATAATAACGTCTTTTTTTTTTTATTAATCGCTTGCGTTAACGTGTTAACATTGACAGCCCTAATTGAAATGGTGATTGTGTTTTTAAAAATAGCTATAAAGAGCTGTAGATATTGGTTATATTTAGAAAAGACATCAAAGTATTGCATTTCATCACTTTTTAACATATTGGTGCTTTTATATCACTGTAAATAAAAAAATATGTCAAAACAAATCAATTATGATTATAAAAATAGATTATATAAAAAGAATCGCCATCATTTTAACAGTTGGTTAAATACATTTACATTAAAGATTTTGTTTAATGTTTATTTAATAAAAAAAACAAACAATTATTAATAAGAAACAAAACATTTCAGAATAAAAATCTTATTGTTTTTGCAAGAAAAAAGTAATTATATTCTAGAAATGCTCATTTGCTATAATGCTCATAAATAATGAATGTCTATTTTAAATGTTATTTTTCATGTTTGTGAAATGAACTAATTAAAAACATGAAAAATCACATTATTTGATAAATTGACTTTAAATACACTTTAGGAGCAGCTTAAAATATTCTACTTTATTTGTTCAATGGATCATCACTGAGAAAATGAAATAATACATCAGATGATCAGGATTTTTCCTTCTTTAAAGCCACATCTGCTGCACACAACAAGCCCTCCTCTGATGGTCCTTCAAGAATGAACTCCCATCTCATTCTCCCCCTGAAATCCCATTATTGCCTGATGAGAAGATAGTCGATTAGAATTGTTTTAATCAGACGTTTCCAAGGCAAAGTATTTTCAAAAAGGGCTCAAGAAGGACAAATCTGCCGAATTCTTTTTATAAAACACTAAATGTGCTGAGATGGGAAGTGATTGTGAGAAACACTTTTGTTAGTAAAAATTATTTTCTTTTAATTCTAAATCATGTTTTCAAATTTTTGCCTCTAAATTTGATTTCTGGCAAATAAACAAAAATCCTCTGCATGAAAAAAAAATCACCAGAAGCTTTCTGACCCAGAATGGGATTGCTGCATTCAACTGTAACAAACTGAACAGAACTTAAAGATTTTCAAACAACATGAATTCTGTATTTGATACCAGTAGACGTTTTAAAGGATCGTTTCCTGTTCCTTTAACCTTGATAAGCCCTCTTCAACTTACGTTTGCCTTGTTTAACCTATTGTCTGTTTAAATATGTATTCTTGGTGGATCAGTAATTTAACTTAGGTCATTTACAATACATGATATAAGGACACAATGACTGATTATGGTCTGTGTATTATACGACTTAACAACTTAATCAAATTTAAGTAATAAATGAAAGTGTTCTTAGTTATCATTTTTAATTTGTATTGGCCTTTATATTCATACCAAATCATTTTATGAAGTGCATATTGAAGCCCTGAATTGGTAACTAAAGTAATTAATTAATCATAAAAAAATTAGTTCAATGTGTGATCTATCTAGCTATCACTAAGAAAGTTACAAACTTTTCAGGTCATATCCATTTGTTGCATGTTTTTTTTTAGTATGTGGTCCTAAAACTTACTTATTGTTAAATACTGTTAAATACTGTAATATTGTTACACAAAGCTTTTTTGAGGGAATTGCTTTTCTTCAGATATATTAAAACATCTGCTCCTCTCTTCATTATAGCAAATTTCCACAAATACATAACATTTTTAAAATTTAATTTAATTTTACAAATGTTTATAACTGAAAGTGACACAAAAAAATTACATGATTACCTGAACCGTTTGGCTGCTTCATCTGACCCCGTCTGCTCGGCTGAGCTGTGCGGAGGTTCAAACCACTTCTAACAGTTTTAAATTTTACAACAAAATCCTTGTTGCTTCATTTTACATCAAAATTGAAATGTATAAAGAGAACCTGTCATGTAATTGGACTACACATTAAGATGTAATACATTTTGACTGAAAATTAATTAAAAAATACTTTTTTAAGATAATATTTATTGATATTAATTAATTAATATTCATTTATATTTAACTTTATTACATTAACCTTGATGAGAGAATAGATCTTGAATTGTTCTTACGAGAAACTTCCAGTGTGAATTGTTTTTGTTCACAAAGGATCCAATTGCTTGATAGTTGTCAAAATTCAGCTAGAAAACAAAACCAAGATTTAGCCAGATTAAGCAAAAAAAAAAGAATTGAAAAACGTATTTTTACATATTTTTACAATTATTTTTATTTATTATTATTATTATTTTAGTTCTGTTTAGATCGCATTCTAACCTAAAGTGGATTATTTGATTGATGGTGCGGCCAGTTATCACTGCAACCCGACAATGCGTCGCTGGCCTCGACTGCAGCGGCAAACCAAAGCAATATGTGCTGATCATCACGATAAAGCATCAGTTCAGAGAGAAAGTTCACCTTTTACCGCTTGTTTTTGTCCAGAAGATGATCAAAAACATAATTCGTTTTTTTTAAAAGTCTGTGCAGTGACATACAACTTTTGAGCTATTTTACCAGAATTTATTTTTTAGACACCCAACAGCCAATCAGATTTTAGTATTTACTCGGACGAAGTGCAGAAACATAATGTTACTTTCTTTTGGCTTTATATCAGCATTTTGTTTCTTAGAGTTTTCTGCACACATAAAGGTCCTTAGATTTCTGCTCTTCTTACCGTTGATGTGTTTTGTGCACACAAATTACATTTCTAAGATATCTGAGTTAACACTTTACAAAATGAAACATTTCACACACAAAATTGAAGGAAAAATGTTTTGTCTGGTTGCATCTCAAGCAATCAGGGACTCAACTCCAGGCACATGATGTTTTCAGTGAAAGCAGGGAGAAAACATCCAATATGGTTGATAGATCCACAGCTCTCCTGAATTTTTCATTTTCTTATCCCTTCCGGGCAGTGGGGTTTCCAGATCCCGTCCCGGTTACTGTTGAGTGAAGGTGGGTACACTCTAAGGAGTCTAGAGAGAGTCTGTCGCAGGACCTATGGAGCTGTAGTGAACACGCTTACTATGCCGGCTCCTGGGAGAGCAACTGGCAGCCAGACAGAGGACCACTGCTGGATGGGAAAGCAGTCTGCTCAGGCCTCCTGAACTTTATGATGTTTTTCTTATTTTCAGTGAGACAATATAAAAAGTCCCCTCATTTAATTCTTGATTTTGTTTTTTAACTAAGTTAACGCTAACATGGACTGTTGAATTATCCAGGTACAAGAACTTAGAGGAAAAAAGATTTTGAAATTTATTACATAGAATGTTTTAGTGAGAAAATACAGTTGGTTTATAGAGAACTGTGAAAAAACTGTTTAACTTGCGTTGTCATCTCTCCTCGCGCCGAAGTCGAATAGCTTGACCAAGAGGTGTCGGATGTCTTTCCTCAAATTAAACTACACAAGAACTATTTCCGTTTACGACATTCAGTGGACGTCTATCCGCCATGACGGATTCATCCGCCATTACATGCCTGCAGCTGGGTGTCTGTTTTTCTTCTGTTAAGATGGGTTGAAGTACGTCATATCCGCTTCTCGTCTATTTTGAAAATACGTTTTGTTTGAAAAAAAACACACATCACCAGCTTTACTATTTCTTGGCTGAAAATTTTATTTTAAATTTGTAGCATTTTTAAGAGACCGAATTTTAGTTTTGATGTTTTTTTTTTTTTGTTAAAAAGTCTCTGCGCGTGACCCGGAAGTTACAGCACGAGGAGCTAGCGGGCTAGCAGCGTTAGCTTGTGTTGACTGGACGGCGGTGTTTTGTTCGGACGTGTGTGAGGTTTCTAAAGACATGTGGGGATACGTGGTTCGATTTGGAACACTCATCTAAATCACCATTAGCTAAAGTGCGGTAAATGAGTGGATACGTGTTGAAGGTTAAGAAGTGGCTGTGACTGTGAGAAAAGCACATGACCGGAGCTGCTGGTGTTCAGGACTTTGTTGTTTGTGTTAGTTTGAGCTGAAGATCGGAGCTGCTGCAGGAACGATGTCTTCACTTCAGTGTCTGAGAGAGTTGATCAGCGAGCGACTAGCTGCTGCTGCTGAAGAAATCTGCAGACTCTGTGAAGGAACCATCGTCCAGTACGAGGAGGAGCTCTGTCGTCAGCGCAGACTGCTGGATATCATCTGGAAACCACAGCTTCAGCTCCACCAAATAGGTATGTTCACTTCTTCATCTTCCAGAACATTCCGTTGGATCCATGTTCTAGTGGACCGATGACTGCTTCTGTTGGAGGATTCTGCAGTCGTTCTTCTTTCAGCTTCCTCTTTGTTGCTTCTGGCTTTGTGACCCTGGACTGGGGCAAATCTGACCCAACAGGACAATAGAGATCCAGGAAGGAGCGCTGTCGCTCTCTTTTCAGCTATTAAACTCTAGAAGCCATCATTTGGAGTCCACACTTCTTCTTGTTCTGAATATTGAATGTCTTTTTAGTGTTCCTCATCATCTCTTCCTCCCTCTCCTCCTGTCTGCTTCACCTTCAACTTCCTGAAACTCAATAGTGATCAAACTGAGCGACTTCTTGTGGGTTCCAAATCCATCCAAAGTTACAAGTTTGACTCTTTCCATACACTCCTCTTTAGTCTCTCCCTCCCTGCAGGTTAAATGTGCGATCTGTTCTAAATACCACTAAAATAGAAATGCAGGAGAAAAAAACTAACCCTTAACAAAACTATGAGTAACTTTAATTGTATTTTTATACTATTCTTTAGTTATTTAAATATGTCATTTCATAAGGAACACAGAGTTACAGTTGTTAACTATGAAGATAAATAAAGTGACTTTGGTTCATAATTCCTAGGAAAACAAACCAATCCTTGTTGTACTAGTCCTGTACTATCTCCTCACATAGATATGTGTACTTTGACTGCAAAGCTTTTTGTTTATTATTATTATTATTATTTTTACTGCACACACAATATAATGTTGCACATTTGAGGTTAAACTAAATCCATTTTGTGCACAATTTCGGGGCCACACTTGTATATATTTATTGTGTCACCTCTGTACAATCTCCTCACAAATATGTGGGTACTTTCACTGTAAAACTTTTGAAATACTAGTACTTGAACATTGCTTTCTATCAATTAGTCAGGCTTTACTTGTTGAGAGCTTTTCATAGACATTTTTACAGCCCAAAGTGCTTTACAAGTTAAAAAGAAAACACGATTGAGCAAAATACCAGTGTGTGAAAACCTTTAAGACGTTTAAAAACTTAAAAAAACCTTTTGAAATCAATCCTAAAACCAACTGGCAGCCAGTGCAGTGACATAAGTTCAGGAGTAATAGTAGTTCTCCTAGTATTAGTTAAGAGACGTGCAGCTGGATTTTGAACTTGTTGCAATTTGTTGACAGAATGCTTCATAAGTTCAGATAAAGGAGCGTTGCAATAATCAAGTCTCGAGCTTATAAAAGCGTGGATTAAAATCTCAGCACTGGCTATTGAAAGGAGCAGTGTTTTACCATGGCAATATTTTTTTAAATGAAAAAAATGCAGGCTGTTAAATTTAAAATATAATGTTTAAAATTGAGGTCAGCGTCAAAGAATAGTCATTGTTTTTTTGCTGAGTCAGTCACATTCATACCAAGGCTTTGACATTTCAGTCTTGATCCCTCTCTGTCAGCTATGATCAATATCTCTGTTTTGTCCTTGTTAAACTTTATAAAGTTTGCTGCAGTCTTTGTTATCATTCATAAAATGTACAAGTTTGTCTATCAGATTTGGTTTGGTTAGGAGACGCGGAAACGTAAAGCTGGGTGTCGTCGTCATATCTATGGAAGTCCACGCCATGTCTCCTGATGACATTACCCAGTGGGAGCATATAAAGGTTAACAGAGTGGGGCCTAAAATGGATCTTTGTGGTATACCACAGGTCAATAGATGGATTGTAGAGATGTTAAAAAGGCTCTGTCTTAAGACTTGAACTAGTTAAAAACTGTTCCAGTAAGACCAACCATGTTACAGAGTCTATTTAATAAAACTGAAAGATCAACTGTCTCAAATGCAGTTGTGAGACCAAGCGGGAAGATTCCACTCTAAAGAAAACTGTTAGCACTCCGGGGGTAAAATTTCAATGGCGAGTGATGTCGCCATGAGATGTCACATTCTGCAGTGACGGGCGATTCCGCTCCGATGGCCGTGCAAGGGTTGTAGGATTTCTACAAAGGATTTCTGTCTCGCAAAAGCCAAAGATCTTTTTGAAAAGTGAAGTAGGGATGGGATTATTATTTATATCACAATATTGTTTGTTTTTTTTCATATCAATTTAAACACTGTGGCTCATTAGAGAAATGTGTAATCATCAGCAGGTTGTTTAGATTTCAATATTTATTTCCTATCATACTGGATCCTGTTATAAATCGGCATAAATTCCACTGTTTCATCAGCCAAACTAAACGCTGCACAGGTGAAGTGACAGCAGCTGTGGAGTGTTGTGTCTGGCGTCACGTGTTTATTTACCTCGCATATAGAAGGTAGAGATCAAGAGGACAAAAGAAATTCAACAGAAGAAGCTAATAAACATGAGTAAGTTTACGCAAACATTTACTCTCCACACGGTGACTAGCTCTCTAACTTTTATTCACCAAAGAAGAGAAAACGCTCACGAGTGTTAATTTTGGACCCTTCAAAATAAAAGTTTATCGTGATAGACTCATTTTACTATCGAGAAAAAGGGCTGTTGCGATATCAATAGCTGTCATTTTATCGCCCAGCCCTAGATCCAATGGATAAGTGGTTGATTTAATATAGGAGACTACTTTCTTTAATGTGGGAGTTTTAACAAAAGCAACATTTCCCAGCATCTCGTCAAAGATTATGAAATCATAAGAATCAAAGGTTCCAGTGTAGGATTGACTTATCTCCAATCGAACCATGTAAGTTCTTTCTATGAAAGAGTCTGCGATCTGCTTTCTAGTCTGAAAGGACTGTATAAGTTGTCAGCTTTGAAGTTGAATAAAGTAACTTTGCTGCATAGTTCCGGCCATGACCAGTAAATCCTTGTTCTACTGGTCATCTACTATCACTACACACAGGTTTGTGTATTTTTACTGTATAGTTTTGGAAATACTAGTACTTTAACATTGCATTTTTGACCGGAAATGCTATAAAAGTTGTCAAATTTTAAATGGAATAAAATAACTTTGCTGCATAATTCCAGACCTTTACTAGTAAATCCTTGTTAGTTTGATTGCAGTATGCAATCAAACTATTGTTCTTCTGTCTTATATAAAATTATTATTAGTTTGATTGCAGTATGCAATCAAACTATTGTTCTTCTGTCTTATTAGTTTGATTGCAGTATGCAATCAAACTATTGTTCTTCTGTCTTATTAGTTTGATTGCAGTATGCAATCAAACTATTGTTCTTCTGTCTTATATATTATTCTTAATCTTCCGTACGTTTTTGGTCGTCCATATCTTCTGCATACTTTATGCGATTTCTGCCATTTATGCATCAAAATGTTCAGCCTGTTTAGGACATTATTGCTCTCTTTTAAAATTTCTTCTGCAACTTATGGTTTTTATGCAATTCAACAAAATTGCCGCAATTTTTGCCATAGGAATACATTGGGAAGGCTCTTTTGCAGCTTCAAACTTTCTGCATTCTTAACTTCTGCATACATTATGCTATTTTAAAAAATTAAACATGCATTTGTTCTGCATTTTGTGGACTTTTTGGCAGTTTTTAAACAATTCTGCAAATATTTATAGTTTTTGAAATTTTGAAAGTTTTTGAATTTCAAAATATAATGGAAGTCAATGGGATGTCCGCTTTTTAAATCCGTTTTTGCACTGTTTTTGAAATGTATCTCCTCCTACAATTTTTCAGCTAGAGACACCATTTAAACTTTAAAATGTAGTGAAAGCTTTGGAGATTACACGCATTACTTTTTTTTTGGATATGTCTTGTAGTTTTTGAACTACAGCTGTTTGAAATGAGGCAATTTGGTACATTTTGCCCGATTTTAGGAGAATCTAGAGTGTATGACGTCATAGCCTAGAGTGGGGAAAACAGGTTTTTTAAGAAAAAAAAAAATGGATAAATCGCTGTAACTCGGCCACCGTTTGTCGCAGTGACATGATTTTTTCATCAAAACGTAGGAAAATCCCTCTAGATGCATAAAATCTAACTCTCAAAGCTGTAGGGCAAATACTTTTGCCCCCACAGCCCCTAGACTGACAGTAAGTACCCCAATTTCTCCTATACCTGCCAATGTTAAATTTTCCAGCTGGTTCGAACACTAACTCTGTTTTTAACTTGCGATTATGTAAACATGCTTTGACCTACAGGCATGAATCTTTCACACATTGTAGCCCAAAGCCTTGTGATTCTTACAATGGTTCAACATTTCTGATAAGTGAAAGACTTTTGAAGATATGAACATTTGTTTGGAGGTAGTGACCTCCATTGAAATACATTGAAGCCTCAGCTCAATGATTCTGCTCTGTCTCATTAGGCAGTGAACCTGCACCTGTGCGGCCAATGTTTGTAAACATCTACCTGTCATACCCTTTGATGTCTTCCTGACTCATTCTAACACTGACAATGTGAGAATCTCATTGATTCATTCACATTTACACTTATTTATCATTCCAACAAGATTTTTAGATACATTTTTGCCTTTCTTTCAACATTTTAGACTTAACTACATGTTATGCAGTAAATTGACCATTTTGCCATCATTTTTAATGGCTTCAAGACTTTTTCATACCTTTACAAAGGATGCAGGAATGCATTAATGTGGCTATGTTGGCTTTCAGTTAACATTTCAGCAATATGCTAGCTGTTTGAGCTAATTTGGCATCTACCAAAGGTTTTTCAAGTTAGTTTGGCTTTTAGCTAACATTTCAGCAATATGCTAGCTGTTAGAGCTAATTTGGAATCTACCAAGGTTTTTCAAGCTAATTTGGCTTTTAGCTAACGTTTCAGCAATGTCCTAGCTGTTTTAGCTAATTTAGCATCTAACAAGGATTTTCAAGCTAATTTGGATTTTAGCTAACTTTTTAGTAAAATGCTAGCTGTTTTAGCCAATTAAGCACCTAACAAGGTTTTTCAAGCTAATTTGTTTTTTAGCTAACATTTCAGCAATATCCTAGCTTTTTTAGCTAAATTGGCATTTACCATGGATTTTTATGCAAATTTGGCTTTTAGCTAACATTTCAGCAATATGCTAGTTGTTTGAGCTAATTTGGTATTTACCATGGATTTTAAGCAAATTTGGCTTTTAGCTAACTTTTCAGCAATATGCTAGCTGTTAGAGCTAATTTGGAATCTACCAAGGTTTTTCAAGCTAATTTGGCTTTTAGCTAACGTTTCAGCAATGTCCTAGCTGTTTTAGCTAATTTAGCATCTAACAAGGATTTTCAAGCTAAGGATTTCAAGCTAATTTGGATTTTAGCTAACTTTTTAGTAATATGCTAGCTGTTTTAGCCAATTTAGCACCTAACAAGGTTTTTCAAGCTAATTTGTTTTTTAGCTAACATTTCAGCAATGTCCTAGCTGTTTTAGCTAATTTAGCATCTAACAAGGATTTTCAAGCTAATTTGGCTTTTACCTAACTTTTCAGCAATATGCTAGCTGTTAGAGCTAATTTGTCATCTACCAAGGAATTTCAAGCTAATTTGGCTTTTAGCTAACATTTCAGCAATGTCCTAGCTGTTTTAGCTAATTTAGCATCTAACAAGGATTTTCAAGCTAATTTGGATTTTAGCTAACTTTTTAGTAATATGCTAGCTGTTTTAGCCAATTTAGCACCTAACAAGGTTTTTCAAGCTAATTTGTTTTTTAGCTAACATTTCAGCAATGTCCTAGCTGTTTTAGCTAATTTAGCATCTAACATTTCAGCAATGTCCTAGCTGTTTAGCTAATTTAGCATCTAACAAGGATTTTTCAAGCTAATTTGGCTTTTACCTAACTTTTCAGCAATATGCTAGCTGTAGAGCTCATTTGTCATCTACCAAGGAATTTCAAGCTAATTTGGCTTTTAGCTAACATTTCAGCAATGTACCTAGCTGTTTTAGCTAATTTAGCATTCTAACAAGGATTTTCAAGCTAATTTGGATTTTAGCTAACTTTTTAGTAATATGCTAGCTGTTTTAGCCAATTTAGCACCTAACAAGGTTTTTCAAGCTAATTTGTTTTTTAGCTAACATTTCAGCAATGTCCTAGCTGTTTTAGCTAATTTAGCATCTAACAAGGATTTTCAAGCTAATTTGGCTTTTACCTAACTTTTCAGCAATATGCTAGCTGTTAGAGCTAGTTTGTCATCTACCAAGGAATTTCAAGCTAATTTGGCTTTTAGCTAACATTTCAGCAATGTCCTAGCTGTTTTAGCTAATTTAGCATCTAACAAGGATTTTCAAGCTAATTTGGATTTTAGCTATTTTTTTAGCGATATGCTAGCTGTTTTAGCCAATTAGGACCTAACAAGGTTTTTCAAGCTAATTTGGTTTTTAGCTAACATTTCAGCAATATGCTAGCAGTTTTAGTTAATTTTGCAACTGCCAAGGTTTTTTAGTCTAATTTGTTTTTTAGCTAATATTTCAGCAATATCCTAGCTTTTTTAGCTAAATTGGCATTTACCATGGATTTTTATGCAAATTTGGCTTTTAGCTAACATTTTAGCAATATGCTAGCTGTTTGAGCTAATTTGGCATCTACCAAGGTTTTTCAAGTTACTTTGGCTTTTAGCTAACATTTTAGCAATATGCTAGCTGTTAGAGCTAATTTGGAATCTACCAAGGTTTTTCAAGCTAATTTGGCTTTTAGCTAACGTTTCAGCAATGTCCTAGCTGTTTTAGCTAATTTAGTATCTAACAAGGATTTTCAAGCTAATTTGGATTTTAGCTAACTTTTTAGCGATATGCTAGCGGTTTTAGCCATTTTAGCACCTAACAAGGTTTTTCAAGCTAATTTGGATTTTAGCTAACTTTTCAGTGATATGCTAGCTGTTTTAGCCAATTTAGTACCTAACAAGGTTTTTCAAGCTAATTCTGTTTTTAGCTAACTTTTCAGCAATATGCTAGCTGTTTGAGCCAATTTGGCATCTACCAAGGTTTTTCAAGCTAAGTTTGCTTTTAGGCTAACATTTTAGCAATATGCTAACAGTGTACTAAGTAATTAAACAAACTTTAGCAATTTATTAAAAATTGTTTTCATTTTAAAACATTTTAGCCTGTTCTGCTAAATGTTATGCAATTATGCAAACGAAAACAACAACCTTCTGCAATTCTGCAATCAAACGTATTTCCGCAGGAAATGCAATTTTTCTAGTATATTATTAGTTTGATTGCAGTATGCAATCAAACTATTGTTCTTCTGTCTTATATATTATTCTTAATCTTCCGTACGTTTTTGGTCGTCCATATCTTCTGCATACTTTATGCGATTTCTGCCATTTATGCATCAAAATGTTCAGCCTGTTTAGGACATTATTGCTCTCTTTTAAAATTTCTTCCGCAACTTATGGTTTTTATGCAATTCAACAAAATTGCCGCAATTTTTGCCATAGGAATACATGGGGAAGGCTCTTTTGCAGCTTCAAACTTTCTGCATTCTTAACTTCTGCATACATTATGCTATTTTAAAAATTTAAACATGCATTTGTTCTGCATTTTGTGGACTGTTTGGCAGTTTTTAAACAATTCTGCAAATATTTATAGTTTTTGAAATTTTGAAAGTTTTTGAATTTCAAAATATAATGGAAGTCAATGGGATGTCCGCTTTTTAAATCCGTTTTTGCACTGTTTTTGAAATGTATCTCCTCCTACAATTTTTCAGCTAGAGACACCATTTAAACTTTAAAATGTAGTGAAAGCTTTGGAGATTACACGCATTACTTTTTTTTTGGATATGTCTTGTAGTTTTTGAACTACAGCTGTTTGAAATGAGGCAATTTGGTACATTTTGCCCGATTTTAGGAGAATCCAGAGTGTATGACGTCAGCACCTAGAGTGGGGAGAGCAGGTTTTTTAAGAAAAAAAAAAAATTGATAAATCGCTGTAACTCAGCCACCGTTTGTCGCAGTGACATGATTTTTTCATCAAAACGTAGGAAAATCCCTCTAGATGCATAAAATCTAACTCTCAAAGCTGTAGGGCAAATACTTTTGCCCCCACAGCCCCTAGACTGACAATAAGTAACCCCATTTCCCCTATACGTTGCAATGTTAAATTTTCCAGCTGGTTCGATCACTAACTCTGTTTTTAACTTGCGATTATGTAAACATGCTTTGACCTACAGGCATGAATCTTTCACACATTGTAGCCCAAAGCCTCATGATTCTTACAAGGGTTCAACTTTTCTGATAAGTCAAAGACTTTTGAAGATATGAACATTTGTTTGGAGGTAGTGACCTCCATTGAAATACATTGAAGTCACAGCTCCTTGATTCTGCTCTGTCTCATTAGGCAGAAGAGGTGCAGCTGCGGCCAATGTTTGTAAACATCTGCCTGTCACACCCTTTGATGTCTTCCTGACACATTTTAACACTGACAATGGAAGAATCTCATTGATTCATTCACATTTACACTTATTTATCAATCCAACAAGGTTTTTAGATACATTTTTGCCTTTCTTTCAACATTTTAGACTTAACTACATGTTATGCAGTAAATTGACCATTTTGCCATCATTTTTAATGGCTTCAAGACTTTTTCATAATTTTACAAAGGATGCAGGAATGCATTAATGTGGCTATGTTGGCTTTCAGCTAACATTTCAGCAATATGCTAGCTGTTAGAGCTAATTTGGCATCTACCAAGGTTTTTCAAGCTAATTTGGCTTTTAGCTAACGTTTCAGCAATGTCCTAGCTGTTTTAGCTAATTTAGCACCTAACAAGGATTTTTCAAGCTAATTTGGCTTTTAGCTAACGTTTCAGCAATGTCCTAGCTGTTTTAGCTAATTTAGCACCTAACAAGGATTTTCAAGCTAATTTGGATTTTAGCTAACGTTTCAGCAATGTGCTAGCTGTTTTAGCTAATTTAGCATCTAACAATGATTTTCAAGCTAATTTGGATTTTAGCTAACATTTCAGCAATATCCTAGCTTTTTTAGCTAAATTGGCGTTTACCATGGATTTTTATGCAAATTTGGCTTTTAGCTAACGTTTCAGCAATGTGCTAGCTGTTTTAGCTAATTTAGCATCTAACAAGGATTTTCAAGCTAATTTGGATTTTAGCTAACATTTCAGCAATACCCTAGCTTTTTTAGCTAAAATGGCGTTTACCATGGATTATTATGCAAATTTGGCTTTTAGCTAACATTTCAGCAATATGCTAGTTGTTTTAGCTAATTTAGCATCTAACAAGGATTTTCAAGCTAAATTTGGATTTTAGCTAACTTTTCAGCAATATGCTAGCTGTTTTAGCCAATTTAGCACCTGACAAGGTTTTTCAAGCTAATTTGGTTTTTAGCTAACATTTCAGCAATATGCTAGCAGTTTTAGTTAATTTTGCAACTGCCAAGGTTTTTCAATCTAATTTGTTTTTTAGTTAACATTTCAGCAATATCCTAGCTTTTTTAGCTAAATTGGCATTTACCATGGATTTTTATGCAAATTTGGCTTTTAGCTAACATTTTAGCAACATGCTACTTGTTTGAGCTAATTTGGCACCTACCAAGGTTATTCAATCTAATTGACTTTTAGCTAACGTTTCAGCAATGTGCTAGCTGTTTTAGCTAATTTAGCATCTAACAAGGATTTTCAAGCTAATTTGGATTTTAGCTAACATTTCAGCAATATCCTAGCTTTTTTAGCTAAATTGGCGTTTACCATGGATTTTAATGCAAATTTGGCTTTTAGCTAACATTTCAACAATATGCTAGTTGTTTTAGCTAATTTAGCATCTAACAAGGATTTTCAAGCTAATTTGGATTTTAGCTAACATTTCACCAATATGCTAGCAGTTTTAGTTAATTTTGCAACTGCCAAGGTTTTTCAGTCTAATTTGTTTTTTAGCTAACATTTCAGCAATATCCTAGCTTTTTTAGCTAAATTGGCATTTACCATGGATTTTTATGCAAATTTGGCTTTTAGCTAACATTTCAGCAATATGCTAGTTGTTTGAGCTAATTTGGCATTTACCATGGATTTTAAGCAAATTTGGCTTTTAGCTAACTTTTCAGCAATCTGCTAGCTGTTAGAACTAATTTGGCATCTACCAAGGTTTTTCAAGCTAATTTGGCTTTTAGCTAACGTTTCAGCAATATGCTAGCTGTTTGAGCTAATTTAACACCTATTAAGGTTTTTCAAGCTAATTTGGCTTTAGCTAACATTTCAGCAATATGCTAGCTGTTTGAACTAATTTGGAAACTACCAAGGTTTTTCAAGCTAATTTGGCTTTTAGCTAACATTTCAGCAATATCCAAACAGTGTACTAAGTAATTAAACAAACTTTAGCAATTTATTAAAAATTGTTTTCATTTTAAAACATTTTAGCCTTTTCTGCTAAAAGTTCTGCAATTATGCATATGAAAGCAACAACCTTCTGCAATTCTGCAATCAAACGTATTTCCGCAGGAAATGCAATTTTCTAGTTCTACTAGTTCTTCACTATCATCTCACTCAGACTTTTGTATTTTTACTGTATTGTTTTCGAAATACTAGTGCTTAAACTTTGCCGTTTTTGACATAGAATACTGTAAAAGAAGTAAATATTTTATTGTAGAATAAGGCGACTTCAGTACACAATTCCAAGCTTTGACTAGTATGACCTTGTTCTACTAGTCCTGCTCAATTCCTTCACACAGACCTGGGTACTTTTACTCTTTCGTTATCAAAATACTAGTATTCAAACAGCATTTTACGTTCAAAGTACAGTATGTTTTGACAGCCTTTCCTGTAAGTTGAATGAAGTAAATTTAGTGCACAATTACACAATTTGACTAGAATATCAGACTCTGTGATAACTACACACGTGGACAAAATTGTTGGTACTCCTCAGTTAAAGAAGGGAAAAACCCACAATTCTCACTGAAATCACTTGAAACTTACAAAAGTAACAATAAATGAAAATTTGTTGAAAATTAAATAATCAAAATCAGCCATCACTTTTGAATTGCTGATTAACATAATTATTTAAAAAAAACAAACTAATAAAACAGGCCTGGACAAAAATGATGGTACCCATAACTTAATATTTTGTTGCGCAACCTTTTGAGGCAATCACTGCAATGAAGCGATTTCTGTATTTGTCAATGAGCATTCTGCAGCTGTCAACAGGTATTTTGGCCCACTCCTCATGAGCAAACTGCTCCAGTTGTCTCAGGTTTGATGGGTGTCTTCTCCAAATGGCATGTTTCAGCTCCTTCCACAGATGTTCATTGGGATTCAGATCTGGGCTCATGGAAGGCCACTTTAGAATAGTCCAACACTTTTCTCTCAGCCATTCTTGGGTGTTTTTGGCTGTGTGTTTTGGATCGTTGTCCTGTTGGAAGACCCATGACCTGCGACTGAGACCAAGCTTTCTGACACAAGGCAGCACATTTCTGTCCAGAATGCCTTAAAAGTCTACAGATTTCATTGTACCTTGCACACATTCAAGACACCCTGTGCCAGATGCAGCAAAGCAGCCCCAAAACATTACTGAGCCTCCTCCATGTTTCACTGTAGGGACAGTGTTCTTTTCTTCGTATGCTTGGTTTTTGAGTCTATGAACATAGAGTTGATGTGCCTTACCAAAAAGCTCCAGTTTGGTCTCATCTGTCCAAAGGACATTCTCCCAGAAGCTTTGGGGCTTGTCAACATGCATTTTTGCAAATTCCAGTCTGGCTTTTTTATGATTGTTTTTCAGCAGTGGTGTCCTTCTTGGTCGTCTCCCATGAAGTCCACTTTGGCTCAAACAACGACGAATGGTGTGATCTGACACTGATGTACCTTGGCCTTGGAGTTCACCTTTAATTTCTTTGGAGGTTGTTCTGGGCTCTTTGGATACAATTCGAACGATCCGTCTCTTCAATTTGTCATCAATTTTCCTCTTGCGGCCACGTCCAGAGAGGTTGGCTACTGTCCCGTGGGTCTTGAACTTCTGAATAATATGAGCCACTGTTGTCACAGGAAGTTCAAGCTGTTTAGAGATGGTCTTATAGCCTTTACCTTTAAGATGTTTATCTATAATTTGTTTTCGGATGTCCTGGGACAATTCTCTCCTTCGCTTTCTGTTGTCCATGTTCAGTGTGGTACACACCTTTTCACCAAACAGCAGAGTGACTACTTGTCTCCCTTTAAATAGGCAGACTGACTGATTATGAGTTTGGTAACACCTGTGATGTCAATTAAAGGACACAACTGAGTTAATCATGTCAGTCTGGTCAAATTGGTTTCAATCTTTTATAGAGGTACCATCATTTTTGTCCAGGCCTGTTTCATTAGTTTGTGTTTTTAAAATAATTATGTTAATCAGCAATTCAAAAGTGATGGCTGATTTTGATTATTTAATTTTCAATAAATTTTTATTTATTGTTACTTTTGTAAGTTTCAAGTGATTTCAGTGAGAATTGTGGGTTTTTCCTTCTTTAACTGAGGGGTACCAACAATTTTGTCCACGTGTGTATATGGTGTGCCAACAGCACACACAGATGCAAACACACACGGACAAAGAAATCGCAGTCTATGGCAACATACTTTGATACTCTGATCTTTGGGTGTTTGTGGGTGGGGGGAATAGCAAGTCTTTTTCAGTCAGGAGACAAGTCACGGGTTACAGCTGTTAAAGTTTATGTCCAGTCTCCATCCATCTATTCTCTAAACCAATTCTGTCCCTTTCGAGATCACGAGGCTGCTGGAACCTAACCCGGCCACTTGTGGGCGAAAGCAGGGGACACCCTGGACAGCTCGCCAGTCTGTTGCAGGGTCCACAATCAAACACCCATTAACACCTATTGACATTTTAGAGTGACCAATAAACTATGAAGCATGTTTTTGGACGGTGGGTGAAAGCCGGAGTCCCTGGAGAAAACCCACACAGGCACGGGGAGAACATGCAAACTCCACACAGAAAGGTCCCCCCATTGGTGACACTGTTTCGGATCCCCCAGCCGGGACTTGAACCGGGGGCATTCTTGCTTTGAGGCAAAAGTACTAACCACTGCACCACCACTGCCCAATGTTATGAGCAGTCTAAACTCATTAAATCAAGACCCAAGTCTGGCTCAAGTCCTTGTCATGTGACTTAAGGTCACACCTCTGGTGACTGGTATACTCTCCAGGATCCCCATGACCTCAAATAATTCAGAGGATTCAGAAAATGGATGGTAGGATGCAGGGATTTTTTAAACTGTAGGGCTTTTGACTGAAGTGATTTAAATTTTAATTAATACTCAACTATACAAAAAGATATAAAAGGGCTCATTTTTGTCTTTTGTGCCCCTGCAGTCCTCCCCCAGCATTGGGTGATAGAAGAAGATCTCTGCAGCCAGCAGAGGAACGTCAGAATGGAACAGAATGATCCAGAACCTACACAGGATAAAGAGGAATCAGAGGAACTAGAGCTTCTAGAGATTAAAAAGGAGCAGGAGGAACCAGAACCTCCACAGATAAAAGAGGAGCAAGAAGATCTCTGCATCAATCATGATGAAGAGCAGCTCGATCTGAAGCAGGAGACTGATACCTCAATGGAGCTTCCCACTTATGAGGACATTGATCTCAGTGAAACAGATCTAAACAATCAGCAGAGCTTTAATGTAACTGATAGTCAGGATCAGGAAGGAAACCAACATGAAGAATCAACATCAATTACAGATGGAGAGACAGATCCACAGAACAGAGATCAGAGGAAAAGAAAAGACGCAGCTCATGTCCAAAATGTGGACAACTCTCACATGTTAGAAAATCAGGGTCACTCTGATGTCAGAAAAAAGTTCAAGAAGGCAACTTTGGTTAAGAAATGCAAACAGTCTCCAAACAAAAGGAGACTTTCCTCTGTAAAGTCTGGTAAAAGAACAAGAATTGTTAATAATCTCTTTGTCTGCACAAAGACTGAGTTTGACAGACTTAACGGAACGCGTACAGAATGCGGTAAAAGTTTTCGTTACTGGTCCAAGTTCAGAATTCACATGAGAACTCATACAGGAGAAAAGCCGTTTTCATGTAAAGAATGTGATAAAAGTTTTAGTTGTGGATCTAGTCTCAAAATGCACCTGAGAACTCATTCAGGAGAGAAGCCGTTTTCATGTAAAGAATGTGGTAAAAGTTTTAGTTTTGGATTTAATCTCAAAATGCACCTGAGAACTCATACAGGAGAAAAGCCGTTTTCATGTAAAGAATGTGATAAAAGTTTTAGTTATGGATCTAGTCTCAAAAAACACATGAGAACTCATACAGGAGAAAAGCCGTTTTCATGTAAAGACTGTGATAAAAGTTTTAGTTCTGGATCTAGTCTCAAAATGCACATGAGAACTCATACAGGAGAGAAGCCTTTTTCATGTAAAGAATGTGATAAAAGTTTTAGTTGTGGATCTAGTCTCAAAATGCACCTGAGAACTCATACAGGAGAGAAGCCTTTTTCGTGTAAAGACTGTAATAAAAGTTTTAGATGTGGATCTAGTCTCAAAAAACACATGAGAACTCATACAGGAGAGAAGCCTTTTTCATGTAAAGAATGTGATAAAAGTTTTAGTTTTGAATCTAATCTTAAAAGACACATGAAAACTCATCCAGTAGGGAACCTTGTTTCTGTGCAAAAATAGTAATTCATATTTGTGCTATCCTAGGAATGTTAGCGTTGGGAGTGGGATCATCTGAAACTCACAGGACAGCGTGCTGAACTTAAAAAACAAAACCACCAGTGTCCCGGCAGACATCAAATTTTGTTCTCCTTTATCATTGGAGGGATATCTCATCAAAGGTTGGGGTCATGTGGACCCCAAAGCACGAGGGTTGCGTGAAAATTTGCAATTTGAAAACAAAGAAAAACCAGCAGAGTTTCCGTGAAGAAAAGACTAAGGATTTAAATAGGAAGAGGCAAGAATAAAAGCAATAAGCTGGAATTTTACATGGAACTATTACACAAAGGTTGAAATATTTACCCACTTCTTTGTTGATTTTATTTAACAGGTAAAATATCTCTCAGAAAGTTATGATAAAAAATAAAAAAGTACATTGTTTAAAACTCCAGCTAATTAACTCCAAACACTATAGGCCATCCTGAGCCTACAAATGGTCTCTCAGTTTCAGTCATTTACACAACTGTAAACTAAAAAGACTATTACTTTCAGGTTTTTATTATCTATAAGCCAATATTATCCCATTGCATTCAAATAAAGAAAGGATTGATGCATTTCCTTTTGTAATGATTCTATACATCAAGATTTTTACTTATTCACTTGACTGACAATAAATATTTAACTTGTTCATGAAATTCATCTTTTTTGGCCTGGAAGTACTAATGGTAATATTTGATATTTAAAGAAATTTTGATCGTCTTCAATTTTTTGGATTTATTTTTTTATTAGTAGATTTTTGTATTTTATTACATTATTTAAAGTAAATGTGGTTGTAGTTTATGCTGAGACAATGTTGTCCAAACCTAGAAACTAGAAATCATTTTTCACGTCTGTTATTCTAACACTTTTCATGTGATCCGTAAACATTTCAATATTTTTTTTTAAATATTAAATAACTGCAGTTTTTATTTTGTTGTCATGTTAGTAAATAGCAGTTTTGTGAAGAAAAGATTTAGTAAAAATATAATAAGTAACGTGGATAAGGAAACGGATTGGTGTTTCTGTCTTGTGTTCATGTGATTCATGTTTTCTAGTAGAGTTTAAAACTGTTTTATTTGTTTTTTTTTTTAGTTTCCAGTGTTCTGTCCCATTCTTTACTGTGAAGAATAAAGTGGTCGTGAACATCAGTCAGAAGCGTGAAGTCTTTCCCACAGTGTGGGTTTCTGCTGTTTGTTGGTTCCCTGCAGGTTCCAAAGCTGAGTTCCTAAAGTCCAGTTCTCTGGCTCCTCTTACTCCTGAGCCCCAGAGCCTCCTCCGTGTTTCACAGTAGGGATTCTTAATATGCTTCATTTTTCTGTCTGTGAACATAGAGCTGATGTGTCTTTCCAAAAAGTTCTATTTTTGTCTCATCTGTTCATAGGACATTCCCCCGGTAGCTCTATGGCTTCTCAGCATGTAGTTTGGCAAATTCCACTCTGGCTTTTTTATGATTTGTTTTCAGCAATGTTTGTCCTGCTTGGTGGTCTCCCATGAAGTCTACTTTGTGTCAAACAATGACAGATGGTGCGAACTGACACTGATGTTCCTTGAGCTAAAAGTTCACCTTTTATCTCTTTCTAGGTTTTCTGGGCTCTTTTGTTACCATCCGTATTATTCTTCTCTTTGACAGAGTTGTAAAGAGAACCTGAAAAGCATACCTGAGTAAAAGTACAGATTCCTGTCTGTAAAAATGACTCCATTACAAGTTACAAGTCACCAATTCCAAAAATGCTTGAGGAAAAGTATTAAAATATCAGATTTTAAAAGAACTTAAGTATTTTACTCGTACTGAACGTAGGCTCAAAGAACACCAAGAAATGTGAAAAACAATAAACTGTTTATTTAAGAGGTTTTATTTCCTAATATTAGAAATGAATGAATTTTAAAACCTCAATGCTTCAAAATGACTGAAATAAAGTAGTACATATATTCAATCAAAAATGTAGCTGAGTAGGGAGTAAAAGTTGCTTAGATTTTTGATACTCAGTACAAGTACAAAGTAGCCAAAAAAGTACTTAATTAAAGTAAGCAAAGTTAGCTACAGTCCCATGAATCTTCAATTTCTGAATAATATGTGCAGCTGTAGTCACGGGAAAATCAAGCTGCTTGGAGATAATTTTATAGGATTTTCCTTCAACATACTTGTCTATTATTTTCTTTCTAATGTCCTGAGACAAGCCTTTCATTTGCTTCCTCTGGTCCATGTTGAGTGTGGTACAAACCACCTCACCAATCAGCACAGTGGCTTCCTGTAGCCCCTTTGTAAATAATTCGGTTGCAGCATGGTTAAAAACCAATGTCTGACCTTCATTGGTTAAATTTCATAGAATTTTTATGTATTTGTACTTTTGTCAGATTCAAGTTATTTCTGTGACCATTTCAAGTCTTTCTTTCATTAACTGAAGGGTACCAACAATTTTGTCCGTGTGTATAAGAGAACTGGACTGAGCAGGTGTGACATCACCAATAGAAAATTTATTACCCCCAGCTCCAACCAAAGGAAGTCAAGTCGGCCGCCATTTTTCTGATGGATATGGATGAGCAAGATGACGACACTGAGCAATGATTGGTCCAAACCCCTTCTACTGGAAGAAGACTCTGAGGAATCTGTCTATCAAACATTTAAAAGTTTGAGCTGGGTGACAGCTGACAACACTTGCTTTTTTTGAGATATCTGATTAGTCAGTTTATAACTTGAGATACTTGCAATAAAGAATTAATAGCATGAAAAAAAGTTAGGATTAGAAAGATGATGTTAAGAAAAATGTATCGGAGCAAGAAAAGTTATTCTGACAAATAGAATGACTGAGTAACAGCTACTGTAGTTATTTCCCTCTCGGCCAGAAAATAGCAATATGCTGATTTTAAACGTTAAATATTTTTGTTTTTACAACAGGTCAATTCCATTCTTGTACACTAAAAGAGTTTGAAAAAGTGTGTGTAACCAACATAGTCCTAAGGTACGGTTATAAGTATCATGGATTATGGCAATGTTTTGCCAGAGACTTTGGAGCATCTCTGTCAAAGAAAGATGATCCACTTGTTGAAACGTTAAATATTTGTGTTTTCACACCTTTATAATTCATTTTTTTCTACAGTACAAGTCTTTGAAATTGAGTCTATATTCAGATAACACACCCTTGCAGCTGCATAAATAAATTTCAATTATGGATTAAGAAATAAACTATTTCTACAGTTTCTCAAAGACAGCATGTCAGGCAGAAATAAGGCAATATTTATGTTAAAAGGTCAAATGTTTGGGGTTTCACACCTGGATTGTTAAAGTTTTTAACAGTTAAAATGTTTTAAATTGAGTTATTGATTAGTCAAAAAAGTCCAGAAGACAAACATAATAGTTACTATTTTATGAGGAAATGTTATTTAAAAGTTTCCTTGATGCAGTATCATAAACACCAAACAGTATAGAACTTTTAAATTCAGTCAAGTGGGGAGATGTCAGCACTCCTTTTTTTTCATTATGAAGTTTTTGTACTGTTTCTCAAAAATCATTTATTAGGGCATTTAATAACATGTCATCCATTTATCCATCCATCCATCTTCTTCTGCTCATCCGGGTCGCGGGGGCAGCAGTCTAAGCAAAGATGCCCAGATTTCCCTCTCCCCGGCCACTTCCTTCAGCTCCTCTGGGGGGACCCCAGGACGTTCCCAGGCGTAGTCTCTCCAGCGTGTTCTGAGTCTTCCCCAAGGCCCCCACCCAGTGGGACATGCCTGGAACACCTCCCCAGGGAGGCGTCAAGGAGCCACCTCATCTGGCTCCTCTCAAAGTGTAGGACCAGCAGCTCTACTACGAGCTCCTCTCAGGTAACCGAGCTGTGCTCTCCAGGGCATCCTATCTCTTAGGGAGCACCCAGCTACCCTTTTGGAGGAAGCTCACTTTGGACGTTGTATCTGGGACCTTGTTTTATTGGTCATGAACCAGAGCTCATGATCATAAGTATTGGAGAGTAGACCGACCGGTAAATTTAGAGCTTTGCTTTCTGACTTAACTCCCTCTTCACCACAACAGACCTATACAGTGACTGTATTACGGTGGACACCGCACCAATCTCACACACTCCGATCTTCCCTCACTCATGAACAAGACCCCAAGATACTTAAACTCCTCTACTTGGGGAAGAAGCACTCCACCCAACAAGAGAGGGCAAACCAGCTTTCTCTGGTAAACAACTATGGCTTCAGGTCAGCAGTGCTGACCCTCATCCCAGCCGCTTCACATTTGGTTGCAAACCGTTCCAATGCATGCAGAAGGTCCTGGCTCGATAAAGCCAACAGGACAACATCATCTACAAAGAGCAGATAGGAAATCCTGTGGTTCCCAAACCAGACCCTCTCCGGCCCATGGCTGCGCCTAGAATTTCTGTCCATAAAGATTATGAGCAGAACCGGTGATAAAGGGCAGCCCTGCCGGAGTCCAACATGGAGCGGGAACAGGTCTGACTTACTGTCGGCTATGCAGACCAAGCTTCTGCTTAGGTCATACAGAGACCGGACAGCCACGAATAAGGCTCCCCAGACGCCAAACTCCCATAGCACCCTCCACAGGACACCATTGGGGATTCAATCGAACAACTTCTCCAAATCCACAAAATGCAGATGGACAGGATAAGCGATCTCCCACCAACCCTCCAGCACTCTAAATAGAGACTAGAGCTGGTCCACAGTTCCACGACCAGGACGGAAGCTGCATTGTTGTTCCTGCATCTGGGGCCTTGAGCTTGAGAGTAGAAGATGCTAGAAACTAGTTTAAACCAGACAATGGTGCAATGAAGCTTTTATATGTTGAAGTTGAATGCTTTATCAAACGTTTTTCCCTCACAATATTATTTACTGGAAGATTTGACTCTGAATGAACATATTTTAGTTCAATACCAGGTACCAGTGATAAAATTGAGAAATTCTTTGGATTTCATGGTAGTTATTTGAAAGACGGAGGAAACACTGCCAGTTAACATGGAGCTTTTTGTTATAATCCATGTATATTTTTCATTTCATATTATTGTTAAGAAATCATAATTCTTTTGACAATTTCAACAATAGAAATCAGATATGAAATCAACATATTGGTTAAAATTCAGAGCTAAAATGACTAACAAATAGAGCGTGGTGTAAAGACACCGTACAACAGCATCACCTGTATGTCATAAGTCCTTATCGTCTCTATGACCCTTCATGAACCTGGACAACCCAAAAACATGGAGTATCAACACATGTCAACCCCCCCATACGGGTCAACCCCCGGTATGGGTACGTAAGACCAAGCTTTAAGACTTCCAGAGCATACATTTACACTTATACAAGTTTTAGTACTGAACGGCAGTTGCACGTCAGTTGCTCGGCAGTTGAACAGCATTTGAAGGAGCTCTGAATGGCAGTTGAAGGGCAGTTAAAGGGCAGTTGAATGGCAGTTGAACGGGCGCTGAACGGCAGTTGAACGGATGCTAAACGGTAGTTGTACGGCAGTTAAATGGGCGCTGAACAGCAGTTGAATGGCAGTTGAATGGCAGTTGTACGGCAGTTGAACGGATGCTAAACGGCAGTTGAATGGGCGCTGAACGGCAGTTGAACAGCAGTTTAACGGACACTGAACGGCAGTTGAACAGCAGTTGTACGGCAGTTGAACGGGCGCTGAACGGCAGTTGAACAGCAGTTGTACGGCAGTTGAACGGGCGCTGAACGGCAGTTGTACGGCAGTTGAACGGGCGCTGAACGGTAGTTGAACGGCAGTTGAACAGCAGTTGAACGGCAGTTGAACGGGCGCTGAACGGCAGTTGAACGGCAGTTGAACGACAGTTGAACGGCAGTTGTACGGCAGTTGAACGGGCGCTGAACGGCAGTTGAACGGGCGCTGAACGGCAGTTGAACGGCAGTTGAACGGGCACTGAACGGCAGTTGAACGGGCGCTGAACGGCAGTTGAACGGCAGTTGAACGGCAGTTGAACGGGCGCTGAACGGCAGTTGTACGGCAGTTGTACGGCAGTTGAACGGGCGCTGAACGGTAGTTGAACGGCAGTTGAACAGCAGTTGAACGGCAGTTGAACGGGCACTGAATGGTAGTTGAACGGCAGTTGTACGGCAGTTGAACGGGCGATGAACGGCAGTTGAACGGCAGTTGTACGGCAGTTGAACGGGCGCTGAACGGCAGTTGAACGGGCGCTGAACGGCAGTTGAACGGGCGCTGAACGGCAGTTGAACGGCAGTTGAACGGCAATTGAACGGCAGTTGAACGGGCGCTGAACGGCAGTTGAACGGCAATTGAACGGCAGTTGTACGGCAGTTGAACGGGCGCTGAACGGCAGTTGAACGGCTTTGTACTCAGCTGCTTCCGGCTGCTGGAGGACAGCTGCAGGTTGTGTCACGTGGTTCGCATCCACAGGTGTTTGACGGTCCATCTGCTCGAACCACTTTACTACTCACGTCAGAGGAAGCTGGTTTCTAGGAAAGAACTACCGGGCAAATACTCCACAACCATTCATTTCAGTCTTTACTGAAAAAAAATACAACTTTTTAATCACGGATGACGGTAATGCGGCGCCGAGTTTGGATACTTTTAGATGAAGTGTTGGAACAAATCGATTATTTTTGTCGAATCAATTAAAGACTTTCAACTTGGAGACAGTATGTGTTGTTTTTATTCCCGATGTAACCGTGAATATTTTACTGTCATTTTAATAAGAAGCAGTAAGAATCCATTTTCAGGACAGTGTTTTTATTTTATTTTTATTTTTCTGAATGAACAATGATAATGCAGTGCTTTGTTTTAAAAAAAGAACCCATCATGGGCATGTCATCTGCTCTTCTTCATCTCAGCTGGCTGGATGTTGGAGGTTTCATCTTCAACAGTGTTTTATTTGGTGACTGCTGTTCAGGATGCTTTGGATTTTTTCCTCATAACTTTATCTTGACCAAAACATCTCATGTGATGTTTGAAGTCACCTCAAACGTCTGGAGGTGACTTAGCGCCTCCAGACAGCGTTAAAGAACTGTTTAGTATTCAAAGGTTATGTTTCCTTGAACATGTTTACCTTCATGTTTCTTTTCTAGTTCAGCAACTCTACAAAGCGGTTCCAGTCAAAAACATCAGGAAGTTACACGTGACCTTTCCTATCCCAGACTTACAGAAGTTTTATAAATGGAAGCCTGGACATTATCTGGCTCATCTGATGGTTCATGAAGGACCCGGAAGTCTGTTTGCTGTCCTGAAATCAAAAGGTACAGGTGCCGCTGCAGAACACTGACAATGTGTGAGAAATGTGATCTACATTCTAGTCCCTCCATGTGTAGACATGCATGGATGTAAACGCTGACATGTTTATCTAGAAAATAACCCTGTTGTGATAAATAATGTCAAGGCTGGTTGGACTCTCTTCTTGGAGGACCAAAGGAAGGAGCTGGACGTTTTATGTTCTTTGTGGTTAAGATGAATTTGAGTGTGGAGGGCCTCTGTGAGTCGCTCATTTGATTCTTTCTGCTGCTTTTTCATTGGTTCAGTTTGCTTGGAGAGCATATACTTCATTTCCATCATGCAGTGAATTATGATCTGCTGTTTCAGTGCACGTCCAGGACAACATTCTCCACCTGTTCCAGTACATTCAGAAACTGTGCATAGAGGGGCCACAACAATGGGTGTTTGAAGAATGCAAGGTTCAATACAAACATAATTATTGTTTTTAGAGGACAACTTCACCCTGGTTACCTGTCAGTACAGTGGAGGAAATAAGTATTTGATCCTGCAGTGATTTGTAGAAATTGACAGCTTGTCATTGTAATGGTGGGTTAATGTGAACAGGAACAGATAGAAAATCACAAAGAAATTCAAGAAATCCACTTTAAAGAATTGAGGGAAATATGTATCGTTGGAATCAAAAGTTTGGGCACCCCGGAGAAAATGTTCTATTATTGTGCAAATAAAGAACCCAAGAAAAGACTGAAAATCTTCTAAAGACATCAGTTTAAAGATGAGATGTTCTTTTAATATATCAACCGACCCGGATCTTCAAAAAGTATCTTTTAATGTCCACGGAAAATGTCCTCTGCTGTTTTGCAGCTTGACAGGCGTAGGTCTTTTGCAGTTGTTTCATCAATGCTATCAAGAAGTTGAAACTTTTTAACCTCCCTCGAGCCAGTTGGTTCTCCCTGCGTTTGGAGGGCTTCCCAATCTCTTTTCCAGCCATGAAAATCACGTCTGACTCCAGTAAACTTTGGGAGGGAGGCTGGCTTCAGTTGTATGGGAGTTGTGGTGCAACGTCATGCGCTTGCATTCATCACCCTCTCTGAATCTGCCTGAATGAAGTCTGCTTTTTTTGCTATTAGTTTGGGAAGGTTAAACTCAAAGCATCTGGAACTCCCTTTACTTTGCTGATGGAGCCCAGCACCTCCACTTCATATGCGATTCTTTTGCAGTGGCCACCAAACACCTCAGGTGCTCTATACTGAAGTTGAAGGTTTCGCTGTTATCACTGGGTTTCATAGACCCCTCTCTGTCTGCTTCTGTTTCAGCAGCTTGTATTGCGGGCATCAACTCTTCTTCTCCATAAGTGTCCCATCATGTCATCTGAATGAGATGATTGCTGAGAATAACACAGTTATTGACGGCCACATGAGGAAAAAAAGACTGACAAAAAATACTCTAAAGGCAATAAAAGTTTATTTCATTTGAAAAATATTTTTATTTTAATAAAAGAGTTTGTGTTTCACTGTTTTCTTTCTGTATGAGCATTTCTGGGTTGGGTTAAAATGGCAGTCAAATTCTTCACATTCTCTGTGCACTTTGAAAACTTATGCAATATTGGTATCAAATCGTTCAGCCCGTTCAGGACATTCATGCTTGTACTAATACTTTTAGGTTAAAATAATATTCTAGCAACATGCTAACTTTTTTGGCCAATTTAGCATCTGCTGAGGTTCTTTGGGCTATGTTGGAGTTAAGCTAGTATTGTAGAAACGTGCTAGGTTTTTTTGGCTAAACTAACATCTACTTAGGTTTTTTGGGTTAATTTGGCATTAGGTTAGTTGTTTAGCAACATGCTAAATTATTTTGGCTAATTTATCATCTACTGAGGTCTCATGGGCTAATTTGGAGTTAAGGTTGTAATTTAGCATTGTGGTAGCGTTTTGGGCTAATATAGCATCAACTGAGGTTTTTTTGGGCTACTTTGGATTTGAGCGAGTATTTTAGCAATGCGCTAGCTTTTTTGGTTATTTTGTTATTTACTGAGGTTTTTTGAGCTAATGTGGAGCTCATTGTGCACTTTGTGCAACTTTAGCGCTATGCAAACAGCTTTATCATTTTCAGCAAACAGCTTATGCAGATTAAGCGACCACATTCAGCAAACAAACAAAATCATTTAAGGCTGAGAATTTTGTATTAAATCTTTTCTGTTTTTATAGTCCATACATTCTCTGACAAATTCACAATTTAGGCATTTTGTTCCAGTTTTAATATTTTTTTTAATGAGGATTCATTTGATTCTTTAAAAAGACTTTTTAAAAATGAGATTTTTGGACTGAATTTACCTGGAAAAACTGTTTTTAACATCTAACCAGGATATATTTTCTCATTTTGTTTTGGATTTAACAGCTTCTTTTTTTTTTTTTTCCTTTTCAGCTTCTCAAATAATCTAAAAAAAAATAAATAAATTGATCTCAATAAAAAGCTTTTCAAATCAATCTGCACAAGTGAATAAAATGTAGATTAAAAGAGTAGTAAAGCATTTCAGACTTCTTTGAACTGGTTTCTGGTTTGTTAATCTTTCTTCTAATTTGTTAAGCTTTTTATTTATATTTTTAATTTTTTTGTTTGCTATGACTTTTTTAAATGGTGAACTGAACAAAACTATATATGGATAATCTGTTTCTCTGTTACAAAATGTTTTTTTATTGTTAAAATAAAGACACAGAGATGAGTGAAATTGATTTTTAAAAGGGAACGCTTCACGAATTTGCGTGTCATCCATGCGCCACCGTGGAGTTCTCTGTTCCAATTGTTCCAATTTCCCAGCCAATCAGGGATCAGGATTTGTTCCAATTTCAAGTATCAAACTTTGGGGCGTCCAATCAGAGAGCAGGATTGTTTTTTGTTCACATTCTGAATCAGTGATGTTAACAGATGCTGATGCACACTGATTCTAAAATGATTAGAAGACAAAGAGCTTTATTACAAAGTTCACCATGACCCCGTTCTTCATGAAGATGTTACGTTTTTCTTCTAGTTTATCAAGTCAAAATACTGAACCTGTAATGAGGTTTTCTTCTGTTTTGCCACGTAAGTGAATTTGCTGAACGTGCAAACAATAACTGTAAGTTCAAGTTTCTTCCAAAATGTTTTCTCTTTCTAACTTTTCTCCTTCTTTTCATCACCATCTCTGCAGTTTTTCATTGGTCTTTGCTTTGTTTAGTTTCGTCTAACGGGACGCTCCTCCTGAAAATCTCAAATGAGGCTCAAGCCCTGGGGCCCCAAAAGAGAGCCACAGAGCCAAAACACTGGAGGAGGTGAAGAAGGAGGCGCGAGGGTGGACATATCAACAACCCCACCCTGGTGCTGAGCCGCTGGAAGATCCAGTTATGGAAATACCAGGACAAGAACGGCAGTTGAACGGCAGTTGAACGAGCCCTGAACGGCAGTTGAACGGCAGTTGAACGGCAGATGAAGTCCCCATTCTAGACTGGACCACCTCCCAAGTCTACCCGTCCAAAAGTACTGTACCCGACTGCCAAGCACTGCTGCAGGGACATATCAACCACTGGATTGTGTTCCCTTGTGGTTGCATTTAGTTTTAAGAATTAGGGGAATGGAACGTTTTTGGGTCAGAGGGAAACCTACAGCTCCTGGATAAAAACCCTTTAGGTAAAAAGCACATTTTTTATTGTTTCTGTCTATTCATCTTCAACCTGTCATCCGGGTGGCAAAGATAGCCAGACTTCTCTCTCCTCGGCCACGTCCTCCAGGTCCTCTGGAGAAACCCAAGGCGTTTTCAGGCCAGCCTAGAGAGGTCGTCTCTCCAGCGTGTCCTTGGTTTTTCCTGTGGCCTCTGCCCA
>BOLG01001485.1:0-96300 GCA_016861445.1 Oryzias woworae | reverse complement strand
AACAACTGCATGTTTGAATAAAAAACTACATGTTTGAATAACAACTACATGGTTGAATAACACTACTACATGTTTAAATAACAATTGCATGTTTCAGTAACAACTGCATGTTTGAATAACCACTACATGTTTGACTAACAACTGCATATTTGAATAACCACTACATGTTTGAATTACAACTGCAGATTTGAAAAATAACTGCAGGTTTGAATAACAACTGCAGGTTTGAATAACAACTACACGTTTGAATAACAACTACATGTTGAAATAACCACTAAATGGTTGAATAAAAATTACATGTTGAAATAACCCACTAAATGGTTAAATAAAATTTACATGTTTGAATAACAACTACAGGTTTGAATACCAATTACACGTTTTGAATAACTACCACACGTTTAAGTAACGACTACATGTTTGAAAAACAATTGCATGTTTAAACTAACAATGCATGTTTGAATAACAACTGCATGTTTGAATACCAATTACACGTTTGAATAACTACTACACGTTTAAGTAACAACTACATGTTTGAAACAACAATTGCATGTTTAAATAACAATTGCATGTTTGAATAACCACTGCATGTTTGAATAACAATTGCATGTTTGCATAACAACTGAATGTTTGATAACCATTGCATGTTTGAATAACAAGTACATGTTTGAATACAACTACATGTTGAATAACAACTGCAGTTTCCTTGAATAACAACTGCATGTTTGAATAACAACTTCATGTTTGAATAAACAACTGCATGTTTTGAATAACAACTACATGTTTGATATAACAACTGCATGTTTGAATAACAACTGCATGTTTGAATAACAACTACATGTTTGAATAACAACTCATGTTTGAATAACAACTGCATGATTGAATAACAACTGCATGATTGAATAACAACTGCACGTTTGAATAACAACTACATGTTTGAATAACAACTGCATGTTTGAATAACAATTACATGTTTGACTAACAATTGCGTGTTTAAATAACGATTGCATGTTTGAGTAACAACTGCATTGTTTGAATAACCACTACATGTTTGAATAACAACTGCATGTTTGAATAACCACTACATGTTGTAATAACAACTGCAGATTGAAAAAAAAACCTGCAGGTTTTGAAAAACAACTGCATGTTTGAATAACAACTACATGTTTAAATAACAACTACATGTTTGAATAACAATTGCATGTTTGAGTAACAACTGCATGTTTGAATAACCACTGCATGTTTGAATAACAACTGCCAGATTTGAAAACAAACACTGCAGGTTTGAATAACAACTGCACGTTTGAATAACAACAATACATGTTGAAATAACAACTACATGTTGAAATAACAACTACATGTTGAAATAACCACTACATGGTTGAATAACAACTACTGGTTTTTTGAATAACAACTACAGGTTTGATACCAATTACACCTTTGAATAACTACTACATGTTTAAGTAACTACTACATGTTTGAAAAACAATTGCATGTTTAAATAACACTTGCATGGTTGACTAACAACTGCATGTTTGAATAACAAATACACTTTTGAATAACCACTACATGTTTGAAAAACAATTGGATGTTTTTAAATACCAATTGCATGGTTGAATAACAATTGCATGTTTGAATAACAGCTGCATGTTTGAATAACAACTGCATGTTTGAATAACAAGTACATGTTTGAATAAACAACTACATGTTTGAATAACAACTGCATGTTTGAATAACAACTACATGTTTGGAATAACTACATGTTTGAATAACAACTACATGTTTGAATAACCACTACATGTTTGAATAACCACTGCATGTTTGAATAACACACTACATGTTTGAATAACCCACTACATGTTTGAATAACCACTACATGTTTGAATAACCACTACATGTTTGAATAACAACTACATGTTTGAATAACAACTACATGTTTGAATACCAACTACATATTTGAATACCAACTGCTTGTTTAAATAACAACTGCATGTTTAAATAACAACTGGCATGTTTGAATAACCACTACATGGTTGAATAAAAATTACATGTTTGAATAACAAACTACTGGTTTAAATAACCAACTACAGGTTTGAATAACCACTACATGTTTGAACAACAATTGCATGGTTAAATAAACAATTGCATGATTGAATAACAATTGCATGTTGAATAACCACTACATGTTTGAACAACAATTGCATGGTTAAATAACAATTGCATGTTTGAATAACCACTACATTTTTGAATACCAACTACATGTTTGAATAACAACTACATGATTGAATAACAACTACATGTTTGAATAACAACTGCATGTTTGAATAACAACTACATGTTTGAATAACAACTACATGTTTGAATAACAACTACATGTTTAAATAACAATTGCATGTTTCAGTAACAACTGCATGTTTGAATAACCACTACATGTTTGACTAACAACTGCATATTTGAATAACCACTACATGTTTGAATTACAACTGCAGATTTGAAAAATAACTGCAGGTTTGAATAACAACTGCAGGTTTGAATAACAACTACACGTTTGAATAACAACTACATGTTGAAATAACCACTAAATGGTTGAATAAAAATTACATGTTGAAATAACCACTAAATGGTTGAATAAAAATTACATGTTTGAATAACAACTACAGGTTTGAATACCAATTACACGTTTGAATAACTACCACACGTTTAAGTAACGACTACATGTTTGAAAAACAATTGCATGTTTAAATAACAATTGCATGTTTGAATAACAACTGCATGTTTGAATACCAATTACACGTTTGAATAACTACTACACGTTTAAGTAACAACTACATGTTTAAACAACAATTGCATGTTTAAATAACAATTGCATGTTTGAATAACAACTGCATGTTTGAATAACAATTGCATGTTTGAATAACAACTGAATGTTTGAATAACAATTGCATGTTTGAATAACAAGTACATGTTTGAATAACAACTACATGTTTGAATAACAACTGCATGTTTGAATAACAACTGCATGTTTGAATAACAACTTCATGTTTGAATAACAACTGCATGTTTGAATAACAACTACATGTTTGAATAACAACTGCATGTTTGAATAACAACTGCATGTTTGAATAACAACTACATGTTTGAATAACAACTGCATGTTTGAATAACAACTGCATGATTGAATAACAACTGCATGATTGAATAACAACTGCACGTTTGAATAACAACTACATGTTTGAATAACAACTGCATGTTTGAATAACAATTACATGTTTGAATAACAATTGCGTGTTTAAATAACGATTGCATGTTTGAGTAACAACTGCATGTTTGAATAACCACTACATGTTTGAATAACAACTGCATGTTTGAATAACCACTACATGTTTGAATAACAACTGCAGATTTGAAAAAAAAACCTGCAGGTTTGAAAAACAACTGCATGTTTGAATAACAACTACATGTTTAAATAACAACTACATGTTTGAATAACAATTGCATGTTTGAGTAACAACTGCATGTTTGAATAACCACTGCATGTTTGAATAACAACTGCAGATTTGAAAAAAACACTGCAGGTTTGAATAACAACTGCACGTTTGAATAACAACTACATGTTGAAATAACAACTACATGTTGAAATAACAACTACATGTTGAAATAACCACTACATGGTTGAATAACAACTACTGGTTTGAATAACAACTACAGGTTTGAATACCAATTACACCTTTGAATAACTACTACATGTTTAAGTAACTACTACATGTTTGAAAAACAATTGCATGTTTAAATAACAATTGCATGGTTGACTAACAACTGCATGTTTGAATAACAAATACACTTTTGAATAACCACTACATGTTTGAAAAACAATTGGATGTTTAAATAACAATTGCATGGTTGAATAACAATTGCATGTTTGAATAACAGCTGCATGTTTGAATAACAACTGCATGTTTGAATAACAAGTACATGTTTGAATAACAACTACATGTTTGAATAACAACTGCATGTTTGAATAACAACTACATGTTTGAATAACTACATGTTTGAATAACAACTACATGTTTGAATAACCACTACATGTTTGAATAACCACTGCATGTTTGAATAACAACTACATGTTTGAATAACCACTACATGTTTGAATAACCACTACATGTTTGAATAACCACTACATGTTTGAATAACAACTACATGTTTGAATAACAACTACATGTTTGAATACCAACTACATATTTGAATACCAACTGCTTGTTTAAATAACAACTGCATGTTTAAATAACAACTGCATGTTTGAATAACCACTACATGGTTGAATAAAAATTACATGTTTGAATAACAACTACTGGTTTAAATAACAACTACAGGTTTGAATAACCACTACATGTTTGAACAACAATTGCATGGTTAAATAACAATTGCATGATTGAATAACAATTGCATGTTTGAATAACCACTACATGTTTGAACAACAATTGCATGGTTAAATAACAATTGCATGTTTGAATAACAACTGCATGTTTAAATAACAACTACATGTTTGAATAACAACTACAAGTTTGAATAACAACTACATGTTCAAATAACAACTACATGTTTGAAAAACAATTACACGTTTGACTAACAAACAGTGACAGCTAACATGTACAACATGAACAGCTAAACATGTAGCTGTTAGTCA
Source organism: Oryzias woworae (assembly GCA_016861445.1). NCBI lineage: Eukaryota > Metazoa > Chordata > Actinopteri > Beloniformes > Adrianichthyidae > Oryzias > Oryzias woworae. Next base: position 91,619 of record BOLG01001485.1, on the reverse strand, counting down.
AACATGTAGTTACAGAATTAATTAAGCTAATTTTTCTTTAATAGTTCTAGTACATCACCTGTTTGTCCTGGGTTGAGGATCTCTTCTTCATGTGGGAAACCCTGAGGTTTCTTAGTTTTTCCCCCCAAAAAGAGACAGGGTTTTTTATTTTTTATTTTTTTCTTCACCGTGAAGGAGGGTGTAAAGACAGAGATGTTTGTTCAGCTTAGTCTGTTTATCAACCAGCTATTGTTTACTTTTACATGTTTGACTTTTTGTTTTTGCAAATAACCGTTGTAAGCCCAATGAGACAGCTATAGCTGTGATATTGGGCTATATAAAAACTTGAACTGAATTGAAAATGAGGGGCGCAAGACCACAAAACAAAGAACTGTTGGCAGCCATCAAGAAAGTACAGTATGGGCTTCCAAAACTCCTGTGCAATGCACAAGCTGATTGCATCAATTCCACTGTGCTTTAAGGCAGTTATTAAAGGCAAAGGTAATCTCGTTCAAGTATTGAAATAAACATCTCATTTTCACAATAATTTATTTTTCATTGTTGATATTATCATCTCTGTCTTTGGGTTTTTGCAAAAATTGAGAAGTAAATGGTCATCAATCCAGAGAATTCTAATCTTTTGTTATTCTCTTTTCAGGGGTTTAGGAGCTGGTACCCCAATTTATGTAAAAATAGACAAATACCTGAAGTAAATTAACCAGTGGACCCTAAATCTATAATTTTTTTAAATGGAATTATGGAAATGAATGCACTTTTTGTGTTGTTTTTTTTAACAAGTCTGTATATCACCTAAACCAAAACAATGTTGATGAAAGGGAGCTTTGGGAGATCTATGCCCTTCTCTGAAGAAGCTTAGCTTTTCAATGCTTGCTGTGTCCTCTTTCAGGTCACATGCTCCATCATATAAACATTGGCCTAACGGTCAAACAGTGCGTGCATCAGATCCCTTCCATTCTGATGGAGGCCAACATCCAGCCAATCACACGCACAGTCCTACGAGTTCGTCTGATGATCACGCCCGACTTTCGCTGGAACGATCAGGTGACACAAAAAGTTATTTTCCCACTTGACTTCTAGGTGTTTGATCTTCAGGAATATACTACCTTGACAAATCTCTGGGCCATTGAGTGTTGGATGTTTTATGAATGGCGGAGGCATGGAGAGCTGGACTGAGCTGTGAGCCCCCACCCCGGTGTTCCAAACAGAAAGTACCTGCTGGCTTCAAGAAACCCAAATCCCATAGACTTCTTTAGAGAAATCAACAGCTGTTACTCAGCCATTCTATTGGTCAGAATCACCATTACATAAACATGATACCTTTTTAACATGTTTTTACTAATGCTCATTTTTTCATAACTTTCCTTTATTGCAAGTTATTCAAGTTATAAACTGACTAATCAGATGCCTCAGTAAAAGCGTGTGGTTCCTGCTGGCCCCCATGTGTGTGCACTTCAAACAAGCTTACTCCTGATAGGTGACAGTAGTTACCATAGAAGCGTAGACTCTAACCAACTCTGACCAGTCACTGTTGTCTGGCTCCAACATGGCAACGTCTGTATCATGGTAAAGTGGTGACTGCATTTGCTTCATTTTGCTGGAGCTGGAAGTGAGAAATGTTCTATGGACGGGGTCACACTCACTCAGTCCAGTTCTTTATAGACTGTAATGGCTGTTTGTCTCAAAAACATTTCTGTGAGTTTTTCCCGTTGAATGAGTCTCTTTATGAGAAGAGTGAAGGGCATTCATATTTACATCCATCACTAATGGTGGTGAGAGTGCAGGAATAGCAGTTTTTATGCGTATTCTTTGTTTGTCTCAGGCGCACGGGTCGGTGGGTGAGCCATGGTGGCTGTGGGTGGAAGACCCCATCAATGATCACATCTACCATTCTGAGTACTTTCTTCTCCTGAAGAAACAGGTTGGTTTGTATGTGAAGTGGGGGCAGAGGTCCTCACAGGTAAATGAGGGCTAAAGCTCCTGGTGTCTGACTGTCCCTCATGCAGGTGGTCTCCAAAGAGCCTCAGCATGTAGTGTTTACCATTCCCATTTTTGAGCCGCTGCCCTCACAATACTACATTAAGGCAGTGTCTGACCGCTGGCTAGGAGCTGAGGCTGTCTGCATCATCAACTTCCAGAACCTTGTTTTACCTGAGAGACATCCCCCACACACAGGTATGCACTGTTTCCACTCACTTCATCATTTCCATAAAATCCCATAAAATCTTTTTAGAAAGTCGTATCACGATAGCTGATCCTTACTTCATTCACATATGAACATTCCCCAACAGGTAGATGATTCTTTTAAGATGAACGTAAGGCAGTCTGAGGGCCAAAGTTGATGCATTTGACTTATCAGCAGTAAAGGATGCCCTCCTTTTTTTCTGACTTGAGCAAATTCAATCAATGGTGTGCTGGAAAGTCCAATCTATGTCCTTCAGTAACTGATGCTAAGATAGAGCTGTCAAAAGCTGAACGTGAACCAAACAGTTTTTTTCTATACAATTGTTTTGCTGATGTCTGTCAGTTAAATACTTTGTCAGAGGTTTCAACTGCAGCTCTGAGACCACAAATATCCACAAAAAGCTTGATTTCTCACTCCAATTAAAATGTTGCAGAGGAACACAGTTTTGTTATTAAGCATTTTTTCTTCTGTGCAGCTTGAAGAAAATGTTGGGTTTTTTTGTTTTTTTTCCTCTCAGAGCTGCTGGATCTGCAACCTTTACCAGTGATTGCCCTGGGGAACCCAGAGTATGAGAGCCTGTACAAGTTCACTCACTTCAACCCCATCCAGACCCAGATCTTCCACACCCTGTACCACACGGACACTAACGTCCTGCTGGGAGCACCCACTGGCTCTGGGAAAACCATAGCTGCAGAGATGGCCATGTTCCGGGTCTTTAACAAATATCCGTCCTCCAAGGTTTGGTTTTCTGACTCTTTTTTTTTTTGTTTTTTTTCTTAATAAGTGATTCTAATGGGTTTTATGTGGGGTTGGGCAGTAAATACATTTTATTTTTTGTTTGAATTTGCTGTTTAATAAGATTTATTTTTGGGAAAGTCTGAATTTTTCAAATAAAAACCCAACCCACCCTTTATCCTCCCCCACATACATCCCAGGACCCCACTAAGAATGAATACTTATGAAGATGTTTGTTTTACATACAATTGTTACAATCTCATCTGTAGTTACACATTTAACCGTGAGTAACTTTAAACATTACAACTATGTTTGAAAGGAAGCATTGCTTTTTAAAGCCTGCCCCTTCATTCTTTAAAGATAAATTATTACAATGGTGGCAACTTGTAATAATATCAATCGCAGCTAAAGTTCATCACAATATTCCCTTTCAAAAGAATAATGACCACAGTATTTGTATGTCTCCACACGTTTAGGTCTGCATATATAGTTTCACATTTTCACTCTGCAATCTTTTGTCTATTTTTGCTAATATACAATGCATGTTGTCATAATACACACGTCACAAGTTCTTGTATTTTCCTATATCATACATTTATAGCTTGTTTGTTGAACATATATATATATATATATATATATATATATATATATATATATATGTATATTTGCATTGCCTATGTTCTAACCTCATATTGTTCCATGTTTTTACTCTGCATGCAGACACACAGAATTCTCTCCTTATTGTTTGCATTATTGGTTGTTTAAATTTTCCTATTCCTCTAAGTTTCTGGGACTTATCTCACAATATAAATATTCTCTGGATATTGTATGGTCAGAAGTTATTGTATGCTTTATATAATAATTGAGCTGTTTGATGATTTATGAGTTCCTGTAATTTCAATATTGACTGTATTTAAAGTTGATTAGTATGCTCCAGATAACCTACCTTATGTATGATGGGAGTTGTCTCTTCATCGCATGTCACTTTTTAACTTGCTGTGGGACGTTCATTGTGAAATGCCAGATAATTGTAGCTCTAACAACAAGTGGCTTTTCAAGGAGAGGTACGAAATGTGGCTACTGAAAGACCCACCAGAAACTAGCAGAATGCAGACTTTGCTCCAAATCCTTTGACATGAGCAACATGGGAGAAGCGGGGCTTTTGAGCCACATGATGGTGTTACAATTTAAGCAAACTACATTCATTAAAAAAAAAAAAAAACAGGGTATCTTTGTTTTTTCATGTACCGTGTATAATCTAAAAGTAACAACGGCATGTATTCCAAAAATGTGGCAGCCAACCCAGTGTCTATTGGAGACCAGCGTTTATTCCGACACAGACAGAATGGTGATGGTTAATGGGTTAATTTTTTAGTGAAATTTGGTCCCAAAATGAAGAAAATAACAGATGAACATTTCAGGATTTATTGAAATGATGAGAACATTTTATTCTGTTCTGATTAGCACTGGCTGTGAACGTCAATCTCTTTATCAAAAATCAGTTTAGCTTTCATTACGATCATTTTCCTGGAGACACGAGCACCTTTTCCTTTGCTCAGTAGTCCATGTTCAAACCAGTCTTTCTTCACTGATGTCTTTTCCAAATAAAGTAAATTATTTGTCTGGATTTGTTTATAGGTGGTGTACATTGCTCCCCTGAAAGCCCTGGTTAGGGAGAGGATGGAAGACTGGAAGATCAGGATTGAGGAAAAGTTGGGCAAAAAGTAAGAGCAGTGTGCTATGTATGTGCAAATGTATGTTGGAGGTTCCTGCGTGTGCAGCAGAGCAGGAAGTCTCAGCTCTTTATCATTGGGAGAAACTGCACTATTTTGAACAGTTAAAGACCCACTCCAATCTTTTTGTCCTACCGTTCTCAGTGGGCCTTCAATTATGATTCTGTCATTTTTAGCCGAAATCTAAAAACCTGAGTCATTTTCTTAGACATTTCGACATTTTCATGGATCTATTTGTCTTCAAGTGGATGCATCAGAATGGAGAGGAGCAGAAAGCTTGGGGCCTGCTGATTGGCTCAATGGCATTTTTCCGTCTGCTCCTGATTCTCTACGATTTGAATAAAAAAATACCCAAAAGCAGTTTTTAAATAGAGATGTCCTGATCGGGTTTTTTTAGCCCGATCCAATTCCAAGTCATTTGATTTTGAGTATCTGCCAATATCGAGTCCTGATCCGATACTTTTGTAAAGCATATTTTTTTAATGAACAAATGTAGTAAACAGATTCATGTCATCCCACATTTTTATTTTGTTGACCATCTTTTATTATTTAAAACCTAAACAAAACACTTTTGTGAAATAACTTGAACGATCCCATTACTCACTTAGAAAAAAAAACTTTTACTTAGAAAAAAAACTATTATCTAATAAATATAGGTGATAAATAGTCATGTGAGATAGTTGAGTGACTTTAGCTTAAAATCTTCAGAAGTATTGAACATTTTTAACCAAATGTGATTCATATCTTCATTTACAACTCTTAAATATGTATGATCACTCTGTTGTAGCATGAATATGATGATGATTGTTATTTATTTTCTAAGATTATGGGATACTTTTTCAAGCTCTCAGTAGGTTAAAGTCTTAAGACATCACATTTTTTTACCACAGTAGTTAATTTACTTACCTGGAGTTCTGTCAGAGAAAGAAAAGACATTAAAGAACAGCTCAGGACTTACGGGGTAAAATCACAGAGCTACTGCTTAGCACAGTTAGCAGCTGCTGTGCAGGTGTCTCTGTCAGCAACTGCTTAACATTAGAAAAAAGCAGAAACCTGATCTTTTTTCTCTTGAAATGTACTTCTAGGTTGTTGTTTTCATTAGGACAGGTCAATAGAGACACTTGCTGTCAGTTTAAAATGTTTTTGAGAGTTATTGATCCCGGGAGTCTGAATCTATGAACATCTTGCTAGCTTGACTGAAGTGTTTTTTGTTAGCCTCCTGCTTGAACTGTTGCTGTATTCTGCTGTGCTTTACTGTAGTAAAATGCTGTGATCCATTCATGACATGCATACTTTTAGGTTATTCATTTATTGTATTTTATATGTTACATATCATATTTGTAATAAATTACATAGAATATTATATTTATTATAGTTAATTTATCTGTAATATTAGGCTTTAAATATAACGAGCTGAATTAACCATCTGACATTGATCAGGAGACAACAACCGATACTGATCCGAGTCAATAACCACGCGATCAGGCCTGATTTCTGACCACGTGATCGGTTAGGGACATCCCTAGTTTTGATCTGAACTTTTTTTTATATCTGTCCTCCATCAGGTGAAAATGCCACAAGAACATGTTAAAAACAGAGCTGTCATTGGAGTGGGTCTTTAAAATATAATATCTTCCATTCTGTGCATGAAGAGTGGTAGAGTTGACTGGTGATGTGACTCCGGACATGAGAGCCATAGTGCAGGCGGACCTGATAGTCACCACACCTGAGAAGTGGGATGGAGTGAGCCGGAGCTGGCAGAACCGCAGTTATGTTCAGAGAGTGGCTATTCTCATTATCGATGAGATTCACCTGCTGGGTAAGAACACAACGGCCGCCTTTGGTTGCTGCTGACCACACACAGGCATCTCATTCTCTCGGCTTTATAAAATCAGATCTCACTGACTGCTGTTTCCAGGCGAGGACAGAGGTCCAGTGTTGGAGGTCATCGTGTCCAGAACCAATTTCATCTCCTCCCACACATCTAAGAGCGTTCGAGTGGTGGGTCTGTCCACAGCTCTGGCCAATGCTCGAGACCTGGCTGACTGGCTGGGTATCAAACAGGTCAGCCCCTCCCTCTTTAATGTTGCTGCTTCAATCATATTCATGCCGTCTCCATGACTTCCTGTCACTGACTTCTGTCTAAAAGGTGGGTTTATTTAACTTCCGCCCATCTGTGCGCCCTGTTCCACTGGAAGTCCACATCCATGGTTTTCCAGGGCAACACTACTGTCCCCGCATGGCTAGCATGAATAAGCCCACCTTTCAAGGTACTTGCAGACCTTACTTTTTCTTTTTTTCTTGATTCTTATGTTTGATTTAGCTTGGAAAATGTCAAGAAAACTCCACATGTATTGTCTGCAGCCTCTGTGTATTTCACAAAAAACAAAACTTGAACCAGAAATGTGAATGTCTTTAAATCCTTTACTATGACCACGTCCAAGGTTTCATTTTAAAACGGAGCATGTTTGATTACTTTACTTTCTTGTTTGAGTTTGCTTAGTGAGTTTTATCACAGGGAGAGTTATTGTTTTCTTCAAATAACAGCAAATGTAACTAAGCCTGCTGTGATATGCTGAAAAGTTCTCCCATTTAGAAATCATGGCGGGGTCTGACGTTTTCATTTTAGATGTCCACTGTGAGAGACATAATCTAAAAGAAATCTGGAAATCACATTGTATGACTTTTTATGTATTTATATTCTACTGCTGCAAAGAAGTGTTTGAAAAGCTGAGAAAGTTGATGATTGTGATTACACAGGCCTAACATTTCCTGTAGTTTTTCACCAGGTTTGCACTGCAGGAGGGATTTTCTATGGGTTTAGATCTGGAGACTGGTTAGGCCACTCCAGAACTTTGATGTGCATCTTACAGAGCCACTCTTTTGTTCTCCTGGCTGTGTGCTTTGGGTCATTATCGTATTGTAAGACCCAGCCATGACCCATCTTTAATGCTGTAACTAAAGGAAGGAGGTTGTTCCCCAGAATCTCCCAGTACACAGCCCTGCTCATCCCCTACTTAATACAGTGCAGTCGTGCAGAAAAACACCCCCACAGCATGACACTACCACCCCCATGCTTCACAGTAGGGATGGTGTTCTTGTGATGATCGTCATCATCATTCTTCTTTAGGGCTGTCAATGATTGTCGACTAATCGACTATAAAAAAATCATCTACGCTAATTTGGTATAATTGATACGTCATTCTATCTCTCTTTTTTTTCAATCTTAAAGCACAACAGGACGGTTCTTTTTTCCACCCTGAGCTTTATACGTTCACATAAATTACTCTTCCTTAAGAGGAGGAAAAACAGACTCAAAGCAGAGCTTTGTATGTTTGATTTGCATTACATTGCTGAGGGACAACCCCCCACACACACACACACACACACACACACACACACAAACTTCAGTCGATGTTGTTTTTGGTGAAAAAAGGCTAATTTCGCTGGCGATCTTGTTTTTTTTTCCTTTTAAGCTTCAAACCTTTAACACTGGACATGTCTCTATCACAACCTGCCATTCTCTTTGACATTTTTCCTGACACAGTCGATAGCAGATAATCCTGTCACTTTGTTTCTTTCTCTTTAGCTATACGGAGCCATTCACCAGCCAAGCCAGTGCTCATCTTTGTATCATCACGCAGGCAAACCCGTCTAACTGCCCTCGATCTCATTGCATACCTAGCTAATGAGGACAACCCCAAGCAGTGGCTGCACCAGGATGAGAGAGAGGTATTTCACCATCATGTTCACAGAGAAGCTCTTTGTGGTCTCAGAGAAGCTCTTTAGCAACTTGACACCTCATGTGTTTGAGTACAAAAGGCTGAGTAACCATCCCACCATAATCGCTCTGTTACAACTAGTCTCTGACAACGGTCAATTCACCTGTTTTAAACGTTTTAAACTTAAAAAAAACAAAATAAACCTGTTAAATTTGCTAAAGCAAAGTAAAAATCTAAATCTCTTTCATTAAACTGTTGTTTTTTAAAGGGCCTATACCATGCGATTAAGCCTTCTACAGGAAACAATGTCCATGCACATATAACAATATATCACCTTTGGCACACAAAGGAACATTTTTATTAAATGTTAGTTTCCTCTTTTCCAACCTAGAAAGAAGACGACTCAATATCTGAGGCTCCACTTTTTGCTTCATGTGGGTGCCACCCATTTCATGATGTCATCTTAGAGCCGGCCTCAACAGAGTGTCTGCATTTTGTCCACGAAAACACACAACATCTGAATTTAAAAGTTTGGATGTTGTGTGTGCGTATAAATTGAAAGCATTTTGCTGATCGCCGCCGGCTCTGCAGAGAAAGTAACTGTCAGCCTGAGGGCGGTGCTGGCAGGGTCATAGAAGGGGTTGCTTTTACTTGTCTACGTCAACTTGAGAGACCCGAACTTTTCGTGTGTTGGGAGGGGCTGGTGCTAAAAGTGCAGATTTTAAGAGGAATACATAGAAATGCATGAAATATAATGAGCATTATAATACATTTAAAAGCTCAAAAAATGATTTTGCATGATATAGGCCCTTTAAACGTGAACGTCCTCCAGTGACTGTCACTCAGACCATGAAGAGGCTTGTATCTGACCTAGTATTTAGTTGTAATCAGCTGGATTCTCTCTGCAGATAGTAGATATCATCGCCACAGTGAGGGACTCCAATCTGAAGCTGACGCTGGCATTTGGGATTGGCCTGCACCATGCTGGTCTTCATGAGAGGGACAGAAAAACTGTGGAGGAGTTATTTGTCAACTGTAAGATCCAGGTAAAACCCTCAGGGTGACCACATCAGGATAGTTTAAGCTGTATGATGGAGCTCTGCTACGGCTTCCTGTCCTTCCATCCTACTACAATGGAAGCAATAAAACCAGACAAGCTTTTCTTTACATTATTATCGTCCAAACATTGATATTTTCCCCGTGTTCCTATGTTACATTAAACAGATTCTGGTGGCCACCAGTACTCTGGCATGGGGAGTGAACTTTCCTGCTCATCTGGTGGTGGTGAAGGGCACCGAATACTACGACGGCAAATCCAGGCGCTACGTTGATTACCCAATAACAGGTACACAGTTGGGGGTACCTCGCTGGCATCTGCCGTTTGTATTTGTTCGATGTACAAATGTTTTTACTTTGCATTGTTTTTTTTGTTTGTTTGTTTCCTATCTTGTCCTGCCTAACAGCTGAGCAAACAGAGCAAAGCTGAAGGCCTCTCGTTTTGCACAGAATTTACTGTTACAACAGCGGGTTATGAATCTTCTGACACACCAGGTGTGAATTTGTATACAGTATTTCTTCCAATAGTAGCCGGGCGTTTATTTAAAAAAACATGTCGGCCGATCCGGAGTTTAATAGAGACCAGCGTCTGTTGGAGACCGGCGTTTATTCCATCATAGACAGAATGATGATGGTTAATGGGTTCATTTTGTGTAAAATTCTATCACAAAATGCAGAAAATAACAGATGAACATTTCAGGATTTATATGAATGAGAACATTTTATTTTGTTCTGATTAGCACTGGCTGTGAACGTCAAAAATCCCCTTTACTTTTATGCCAATCATTTTCTTGAAGACACGAGCACCTTTTCCTTTGCTCAGTAATCCATTTTCAAACTAGTTCTTCTAATTTGTTGCTGCTTTCTCTGTTCACCAGGAAACCAGGTTTACTCCTTTTCTTTCTTTCTGCAGCCTCTCTGATGTTTTGGATTCACCCCAGAATTGCTACGTGGAGCTAGCAGCTAATGTTTTAGCCTGTTAGCTACATGGAGCTACCAGCTAATGTTTTTAGACTGTTAGCTACACTGAGCTAGCAGCTAATGTCTTTAGCCTGTTAGCTACATGGAGCTAGCAGCTAATGACTTTAGCCTTTTAGCTACATGGAGCTTGCAGCTAATGTTTTTAGCCTGTTAGCTACATGGAGCTAGCAGCTAATGTTTTTATCCTGTTAGCTACATGGAGCTAGCAGCTAATGTTTTTAACCTGTTAGCTACACGGAGCTAGTAGCTAATGTTTTCAACCTGTTAGCTACATGGAGCTAGCAGCTAATGTTTTTAACCTGTTAGCTACATGGAGCTAGTAGCTAATGTTTTTAACCTGTTAGCTACATGGAGCTAGTAGCTAATGTTTTTAACCTGTTAGCTACATGGAGCTAGCAGCTAATGTTTTTAACCTGTTAGCTACATGGAGCTAGTAGGTAATGCTTTTAACCTGTTAGCTACATGGAGCTAGCAGCTAATGTTTTTAGCCATTAGCTACACAGAGCTATATCTATGTCTATCTCGTTATACAAGAAAGACATGCTTGATGTTAAGAGATCAGGTTGATTTATTTTGAAAAGCTCTACAAAAACATCAATGATCATGCCTTAATGTTTGGGTTCATGAAAACATTTAGAATCTGCTACAAGCTACCAAGAGTTTCTCTCCACTGTATCTGAACGGCTGCTTCCCTGTGTTTTCTCTCTCTCTTACGGAATTTGACGGCTTTCTGTCCCTCATTAACCAGAAGAGTAAAATGAACCTTTTTAGAGGCATCGATGAAACTAAAGTTCAGGAGGCCCAAGCAGACTGCTTACCCATCCCTGGCTGGCTCTCTGTCTGGCTGCCAGCTCCTCCCCGGGCAGCATAGTGAGCTCCAGCTCTAAAGTGTACCGCCTTAGTCCAACAGCAGCAGACTGGACAGTTCCAGAAATCTTGCTGCCCCGAAAGGTATCCAATGGGGTAAGAAAATGAATGAAGTTCAGGAGAATCCAGTGATTGATCCACTAATCCAGGGATTGATCCACTTTAAACACGAGGAAATGGGTTTGCCTCTTTTCTTTCTGTAGCCGTCTTTGTTTCTTCATCCATCTGCTTGCACCATTCTCTATGTTTAGGATTAATCCCAAAATGTGGTTCAGATTCCTCACCAGAATGTTCTTTGGTATATTCCAAAAGTTTAAACAAAATAGAATGAGCCAAAATGTTGTGATCTATGCTACACTGGCTGAATGCTACAGACACCCAGCACCCACCCTCTGCCTGCCTCAGTATGCAGCACGCGAGGAGGGGGGAGCAGGGTGGGGGGTGTTGGGTCTTAAAGGAGGCCCACCCACTGTTGGGGACCGGCGTTTATTACAACTAACACCTGGTAGAGCCTGCTTTTATTGGAGAACAGCCATTACTGGAAGATATACGGTAAACCCCTTTTGTATTTGGGGGTAAACTTTATTTAAATTGATTGTTTGTCTTTGTCGGACATAAAAAGCCGAGAGAGGGAGAGAGTGGGGATTATCCTTATTGTGAGGTATAGGGGTACAAACTATTTGACCAGACTGACATGATTAACTCAGGTGTGTTCTTTAATTGACATCACAGGTGTTACCAAACCCATAATCAGTCAGTCTACCTATTTAAAGGGAGACAAGTAGTCACTCTGCTGTTTGGTGAAAAGGTGTGTACCACACTGAACATGGACAACAGAAAGCGAAGGAGAGAATTGTCCCAGGACATCCGAAAAAAAATGATAGATAAACATCTTAAAGGTAAAGGCTATAAGACCATCTCTAAACAGCTTGAACTTCCTGTGACAACAGTGGCTCATATTATTCAGAAGTTCAAGACCCACGGGACAGTAGCCAACCTCTCTGGATGTGGCCGCAAGAGGAAAATTGATGACAAATTGAAGAGACGGATCGTTCGAATTGTATCCAAAGAGCCCAGAACAACCTCCAAAGAAATTAAAGGTGAACTCCAAGGCCAAGGTACATCAGTGTCAGATCGCACCATTCGTCGTTGTTTGAGCCAAAGTGGACTTCATGGGAGACGACCAAGGAGGACACCACTGCTGAAAAACCATCCTAAAAAAGACAGACTGGAATTTGCAAAAATGCATGTTGACAAGCCCCAAAGCTTCTGGGAGAATGTCCTTTGGACAGATGAGACCAAAGCTGGAGCTTTTTGGTAAGGCACATCAACTCTATGTTCATAGACTCAAAAACCAAGCATACGAAGAAAAGAACACTGTTCCTACAGGTGAAACATGGAGGAGGCTCAGTCATGTTTTGGGGCTGCTTTGCTGCATCTGGCACAGGGTGTCTTGAATGTGTGCAAGGTACAATGAAATCTGTAGACTATCAAGGCATTCTGGAGAGAAATGTGCTGCCTTGTGTCAGAAAGCTTGGTCTCAGTCGCAGGTCATGGATCTTCCAACAGGACAACGATCCAAAACACACAGCCAAAAACACCCAAGAATGGCTGAGAGAAAAGCGTTGGACTATTCTAAAGTGGCCTTCCATGAGCCCAGATCTGAATCCCATTGAACATCTGTGGAAGGAGCTGAAACATGCCATTTGGAGAAGACACCCATCAAACCTGAGACAACTGGAGCAGTTTGCTCATGAGGAGTGGGCCAAAATACCTGTTGACAGCTGCAGAACGCTCATTGACAAATACAGAAATCGCTTCATTGCAGTGATTGCCTCAAAAGATTGTGCAACAAAATATTAAGTTATGGGTACCATCATTTTTGTTCAGGCTTGTTTCATTACGGAGACTTCCAGGCTCAGATGTAATGTCATCCTGGCTTATGGTCTTGCCAAAGAGCTCAGGAACCCTCTCTCTGTGTGGAGAGAGGGCTGCTGGGCACAGGAAGCCAGCACTCAAGGGACACAGCCACAGCTCCTGAGGGCCCTGTTCCCCCCACCAGGGAGGGGGTAGGGGACAGAAGATCACTGGTCCCACCTTGTGTAACTTGTGTATATGTATGTGTGTTTGAGTGTATAGTGTGGTGGGGTGAGGGATGTTTGTAAGCATGATTTTTTTACCTGCTACATCATTTCCTAAACCAGTCTCCAGGTGAATGTTTGCAGTAATGACAGTCACAACCTGTATCGTCATGGTTATTTTCCTCTGCTGTGTCTGTGCAGATGTCCTGCAGATGATGGGCCGAGCAGGTCGCCCTCAGTTCGATGAGCTAGGCAAAGCTGTCATTTTGGTCCACGACATAAAGAAAGATTTCTATAAGAAGTTCCTGTATGAGCCATTCCCTGTGGAGTCAAGGTACTGCCCACCTGTCTGCTTCATTGTTTCTGTCTCTATTATTCTATGGAAACTGCCGTTCTAAGCCCTTGGCCTTAGTGCAGCAGCACCAGAGCTGGCTTTTGTTGGGTCACTGGGGTCAGCAATCAAATTGTAATGTCTGGCTGGACGTAATAGGAGTCAGAGATAATCTTTTCTGCTACAAAGCTTCTAACAGACCCTCCAGGAATTTGCGATGTTGCGAACACAACTATCGGTCCGTTACTGCAGCAGCAAAACATGAACCGAGTATGAGGAAAAGGCAGAGAGAGCATCAGGTGCAACAACAAGATAGGAAGAGTGTAGAGTCTGGGTCGGCCCATACTTTATATTTTCCAATAGTGGCCAGGCACCCACCCCACCAAACCCACCCACACAGACACAGTTGTGCAGGCGCCGGCTGAGTGTCTGTGTTGCTGTGGTATTTGTGATGTGAGCCAGCGTAGAAATGGAAAGAAACGCTTGTTTAATGTTTAGTGTTTAAACTTTGATGGCAAACACCAAAAAATCGTCTGGTCAGGAATCTACACCATCTTTTGGTGTGGACCCTAAATGTATCAGAGGATGGTACAAGCAGTTAGATGGAGAAGACAGCTGCGGAAAGAAGAGCAAACCATTTCCTGGTGGAGGAGCAAAAAAAATGAGCAGAGAATCAGAGGAACTAGTCTGAACATGGATTATAGATGAAAGACGGAGAGGTGCAAGGCAAGTTTCTTTGTTTCGCACATTTCATTTAAAAGGCAGTTCAAAGTGCTTTACATAAAACATGAACAAAAAAAACAATGAAGAACAATCAAAACATCAAAGGTGTGATAATCACAATAAGATTTAAAGAAAGTTAAAAAGAAGTTAATTTAAAACAAGCATAGATAAACAGTGCGGATCTAAACTTTTGAATCCAAATGAATGAGAACAGCTGGGTCTTTAACTCGATAAAATACACTGAGTGTTTCAGCTGATCTGAGGCTTTCTGGAAGATCTGTTCCAGATCTGTGGAGCATAGAAGCTGAATGCAGATTCTCCATGTTTAGTTTTGACTGGACGACTGGATCCAGATGAGTGGAGAGGTCTGGCTGGTATGTACTGGGTCAGGAGGTCAGTCAAGTACTTTGGTGATAAACCATTCAAAGTTTTATGAACCAGCAGCATAACCTTAAAGTCTATTTTCTGGCAGACAGGCAGCCAGTGTAAAGACCTCAGAACTGGACTGATGTGGTTCTACTTTTTTGGTTCCTGTGAGAACACGAGCAGCTGAGTTCTGGATAAGCTGTAGTTTCCTGATAGATTTTTTTGGTCGTCCTGTGAAAACACTGTTACAGTAGTCAAGCCGACTAAAGATGAAACCATGGACTAGTTTTTCCAGGTCCTGCTTAGACATCAGATCTTTAATCCTTGAAATATTTTTAGATGATAGTTGGCTAATTTTGTCACTGCCTTAATGTGTTTATCAAAAATTAGGTCTGTGTTCATCACTACACCCAAGTTTCTGGCCTAGTTGGTGGTGTTAAGATGAATAGATTGGATCTATGTGGTGACGTCCAGCCGTTTTCTTTAGCCCCAAAGACAATAACTTGTAAGTTGCACCACACCCAGTCATTAATGTCCTCAAAGCATTTACCAAGAGCCTATACAGGGCCTTGGTCTCCTGGTGTCATTGTAATCTATATCTGTGTCTCATCTGCATAGCTATGGTAACTAATGTTGTTGTTCTTTTAACCTGGGCCAGTGGGAGCATGTAGATATTAAATAGAAGTGGCTCCAGGATGGAGCCTTGGGGAACTCCACATGTAATTTCTGTCGGCTCTGATGTGAAGTTACCAACTGACACAAAATATTTCCTGTTTTCCAAGTACGTTTTGAAACAGTTTAGTACTGCCCCAGTGAGACCCACCCAGTTTTCCAGTCGTTTGAGTAATATAGCGTGATCAACTGTATCAAATGCTGCACTGAGATCCAATAAAACTAGCACTGACATATTTCCACTGTCTGTATTCAAAAGTATATCATTAGTCACTTTGTTCAGAGCCGTCTCAGTGCTGTGGTACTGTCAGAAGCCTGACTGGAAGACATCATAGCAGTTGTTTCTTATTAAGAGTTCATTTAACTGATGAAAAACAGCTTTTTCAATTATCTTACCTAAAAATGGCAGATTTGATATTGGTCTGTAGTTGCTCATTTGTGTTTTGTTCAAACTGTCCTTTTTTAGGAGGGGTTTGATTCCAGCTGTTTTTAGTGGTTCTGGGAAAACACCAGATGTTAAAGACAAGTTCACAATCTGGAGTAGGACCAACTCCAGGATCTTTGAAACTTGGTTGAAAAAAGTTGTGGGTAAAATATCCAGACAGCAGGAGGAGTTCAGTTGATTTATAGAATGTCCTCCAGATCTTTACTGTTTATGGGTTGAAATTGAGCCATGGGGTTTATATTGGTTTCCAGTGGATAAAGATCATATTCTGGACTTGTAGTTGATGAAACAATAGTTTGCCTTATGTTTTTGATTTTCTCTGTAAAGAATTTAGCAAAGTCATTGCAAGCTTTAGTGGAGTAAAGTTCTGATGCCACTGACACAGGGGGGGTTTGTCAGCCTGTCGATTGTAGCAAATAAGGCCAGAGAATTATGGGTTTTTGGTAATGATGTCAGAGAAATAGGACTTTCTTGCATTGCTCAGTTGTAAATTATAAAAGAGAAGTTTCTCTTTATAGATGTCGTAATCAACCTGCAGTTTAGTGTTTCGCCATTTGCGTTCTGATTTTCGACACTCTCTTTTTCCATTCTTTACAAGTATAGAATTTCTCCATGGAGATTTTTTCTTTCCATAGATCACCTTCACCTTATTGGGATCAATCCTATCCACGATACTTAGCATATTTGCATTAAAGCTATTGTCAAGTTCATTGACTGAACCCCCTGAGAGGGGAGGGAGGAGGTTTTAGAAAGAGAATCTAGTTGAACATCTCACTAGAATTTTCAGTTATATACCGTTTCGTGATTCCCTCCCTCAAAACATTTGTGTGTACTGGAATTGTGCTTTCAAGGAAAACACAGCAGTGACCAGACAGACCTAAATCACATACAGGAATCTTGGAAATGTTCAGACCTTTGGGAATCAATAAATCAAGAAAATGTCCTCTGTGTGTGCTCTGTTACATGTTGGATCAACCCAAAAGTGTTATTTAGGTCTTTAGTCCCTTTGTTCTGAGAGTTGACAACATGGATATTAAAATCTCCAACAATAATTATACAGTCAAAATCAACACAGATCATAGACAGCAGTTCACTAAACTCATGGTTAAAATCTGCACAGTATCTGGGCGGCCGGTAGATATTTTTAAATATGGTTTTAAAGTTTCAGCTGTAGGGCCACGTAATCAAAACATGAAAAGCTTCCAAAAGAGAACTTCTTACTCTGAAATAGGTCATTGAACCCTAACCCAACCCCCCCGCCCCTTTTGCCTGTTCTTTCCTCACTGATAATACCAAAGTTGGGAGGGGCTGACTCGATGAGAACAGCTGAACTGTTATTTTCATCTAAACAGGTTTCAGCTAAAAACATCAAATCAAGGTTGTACTCAGTAATAAAATCATTAATTAAAAATGTTTTCCCTGCTAAAGACCTGACATTTAAGAATGCTAACTTAAGAGGTCTACGAGTAACAGCGTTGTCATTTACCTTATGTTTCTGGATAGACACAGAAGGTATGTTTTCCTCAGTTAAGATCCTTTGTCTGTGTTTTGGCCAAACTACATTCCGCCTGTTAGTAACAAGTACAGGAATGGTGTAAGTTTCTAATGAGCAGGGTCCCAGGTTTTTCTGGAGAAAGTCATCGTTGTTGGTAATTTCCTCCAGTGGGGGCGAGTCCGTCTCTTGCATGAACACAGTCTGTGTCTGGCCTTGACATTGGGAGAAGTCTTTATTTATCTCAGTCTTGAGCCCTGAGTACCTCAAGTCTCTGGATGCTGTGGGAGGTTCTTGGCTGACACGTCTCTGCAGCATCGCGTGGCAGTCGGTAACTGTACTGCTGGACTGGCAGACAGGGGTGGTGGTTCTCCTTTTTAAGAAGGGGGACTGGAGGGTGTGTTCCAACTACAGAGGAATCAAACTCCTCAGCCTCCCTATGAAAGTCTATGCCAGCGTACTGGAGAGGAGAGTCCGGCCAATAGTCAAACCTCAGATTCAAGAACAACAATGCGGTTTCTGTCCTGGTTGTGGAACTGTGGATCAGCTCTACACCCTGTCTAGGGTACTGGAGAGTTTGTTCATCCTGTTGACATGTGTTTTGTGGATATGGTGAAGCCGTTCGACCATGTATCCCGTGGTGTTCTGTGTAGGGTACTCTGGGAGTATGGGGCCCGGGGAGTCTTACTCAGGGCTGTCCGGTCTCTGTACGACCAGAGCAGGAGCTTGGTCCGCATAGCCACCAGTAAGTCACTTACTGTTCCCAGTGGATGTTGGACTCCGGCAGGGCTGCCCTTTATCACCGGTTCTGTTCATAGTCTTTATGGACAGAATTTTTAGGCGCAGCCAGGGACCAGAAGGGGTCTGGTTTGGGAACCACAGGATTTCCTCTCTGCTCTTTGCAGATGATGTTGTCCTGTTGGCTTCATCAAGCCAGGACCTCCAGCATTGGAACGGTTTGCTGCCAAGTGTGAAGCTGCTGGGATGAGGGTCAGCACCACTAAGT
Source organism: Oryzias woworae (assembly GCA_016861445.1). Classification (NCBI taxonomy): domain Eukaryota; kingdom Metazoa; phylum Chordata; class Actinopteri; order Beloniformes; family Adrianichthyidae; genus Oryzias; species Oryzias woworae. The sequence goes on along the minus strand of BOLG01001485.1, from coordinate 73,227 downwards.
CAGAGGCCATGGTTCTCGACCCGGAGAAAGGTGGTTTGCCCTGTGGGTGGGTGGAGTGCTCCTTCTCCAAGTGGACAAGTTTAAGTATCTTGGGGTCTTGTTCACGAGTGAGGGAAGATCGAAGCGTGAGATCGACAGACGGATTGGTGCTGCGTCCACCATCATGCGGTCGCTGTACCGGTCTGTCGTGGTGAAGAGAGAGCTGAGCCAGAAAGCAAAGCTCTCAATTTACCTGTCGGTCTACACTCCAAAACTCACCTATGTTCATGAGCTCTGGGTCTTGACCAAAAGAATGAGGTCCCGAAAACAAGCAGCTGAAATGAGCTTCCTCTGTAGGGTGGCTGGGCGCTCCCTTACAGATCGGGTGAGAAGCTCGGTCACCCGGGAGGAGCTCGGAGTAGAGCCGCTGCTCCTCCACATCCAGAGGAGCTAGTTGAGGTGGCTCGGGCATCTGGTCTGGATGCCTCCTGGACACCTCCCTGGGGAGGTGTTCCAGGCATGTCCCACTCGGCAGAGACCCCAGGGAAGACCCAGGACACGCTGGAGAGACTGGCTTGGCTGACGTGGCAGACTGAAGCGGCAATTAAGGGTCACGTAAACGTGGCAGACTGGCTTGGCTGGCCTGGGAACGACTCGGGGTCCCCCCAGAGGAGCAAGAGGACCTGGGCCACGAGAGGGAAGTCTGGGCATCTTTACTTAGACTGCTGCCCCTGCAACCCGGTCCCGGATGAGCGGAAGAAAATGGATGGATGGATAATTAAGATTGGATATCTCTCGGCACACCATACACTGAAAAACACTGCCTTAGAGGCCCGAAAAAAAAGGATTACCCTAAGTCAGGGGTGTCAAACTTCAGGCCTCAAAGGCCATTGTTCTACATGTTTTCCAACCAACCTGCCATTTAAACTCCTTGTTGGCTAAACACACCTAACCCAAGTAATCAGCATTAACTGTAAATGACAACTGGACTGAGTGACCTCTTTTGCCCATCCCTCAAATAGGAATTAACTGCTAGCTCCCAGAAGCCAAGAAGTAAACAGTTATTAGTCACTTATTCTACTTGTCAGAATAACCGTTATAGCTTATAGAGTTTTATCGTCCATAAGTCTCCTGCAGTTCAGTATGCTCTAGAGCGTTGGGGAATGGTGCTAGCGAGCAGGCTTGGTATTTTGGTCGAAGAAGAACAGTGGTGGAGCCGGAAAGAGTGGCACCAGCTAGTGAGGCTTTTGCAGGTTTGGGCAAAAAGAGATCTCTGACATGTGGACGTGGCAGACTGAAGCGGCGAGTAAAGCTCACGAGAATGTGGCAGACTGAAACGGTGAGGAAGGGTCACGTAAACGTGACTGACTGAAGCGGCAAGGAAGGGTCACGTAAACGTGGCAGATTGAAGCGGCGAGGAAAGGTCACGTAAACGTGACTGACTGAAGCGGCGAGGAAGGCTCACGAGGACGTGGCAGACTGAAGCGGCAAGGACGGGTCACGTAAACGTGGCAGACTGAAGCGGCGAGGAAGGGTCACGTAAACGTGGCAGACTGAAGCAGCGAGGAAGGGTCACGTAAACGTGGCAGACTGAAGCGGCGAGGAAGGCTCACGAGGACGTGGCAGATTAAAGCGGCGAGGAAGGGTCACGTGGACGTGGCGAGAAGAAACAACGACAACTTCCTGGCAAAGAGGACCAGAGAGGAGACAGGTTAAGTAGTTTGGGTAACAGGTGGTGAGTATGAGCCTGATTGCCACATCATCCCCACATCATCCCACCCTCATAGCCGTTGTCTTGCCAGTAGATGCCTTGCAGCATGCCTCCACCGTACTAAAATTACAATAAAATTGTTGTACCTGACGTTGACATAGACGTTTAAAATTGGTCTATGAAATATAAAGTATGAATCAGTGAAACTCAACAAGGATAGTAAAGGACAGGACTTGCATTTTTTCATCCTCTAGTTGCTTTGCCCTGCCCTGTAATTCCTGGCCAATAAGTAAAGAGGTTTTTAGTCACATGGTTTTGTTAAAAAGCTTTAGTTCAAAAAAGGAAAGTCTGTTTAATGGCAGTCTGAAAACAGACAAAACGCGAGGTTCAGGACTCAATCCGGACCAACTCAAGTTCCAGTCTGAATACACCCTTAATTTAGCTTTACTGTAGGAAAATTCTTCATTGTCCTTTTCACAAATCAGCAGCAGCTATTCTCACTGAGGTTTCTCCACCTAAATTGAACTTTTTATCTTCTATCAGGGGAGGGGAAAAAAGGTGGGGCAACAGCATCACGAAAGATTAACATCTGTAAATATTGTACTTCACAAATATTCTTCCTTTGAGCATCACACTTTCCTTTTTGGTGACCCACCTGTTTTGTCTGTCACAGTGTACAGACCACCAAACCCTCCTTCCTTTTTTTATTAAGGAATTTTTATCATCTCTTCACAATAGGATCTAACTGGGGATTTTAATGTACATGTCGATAAAATAATGATGTCTATGCCTGTCTATTTCTCTCATTGCTAGCATCCTTCATGCCTTCCTCAAGACCGGAACTGTTTCTCCAGTTCTCAAATTACCAGCTGCCCCCCCCTTCCAAAAAACAAAAACAAAAAACGGTTCACTCCAATCTCAAATGTCCCACTCATTGCAAAAACACTTAAAAAATTGTTGCTTCTCAACTCCACACCTACCTCTCTTCCAATAATTTATACAAACAACTCCAGTCCAGCTTCCGTCAACTCCACATTACAGAAACAACCCTCCTTAAATTACCAATGGCCTTTCTTCTTGCCGCCTTCTCTGGTTTAGTCTCCATCCTCCTCCTGCTTCTTCTGACCGTGGCCTTTGACATAATCTCACACCCCATCCTACAGGAAAGACTTTCAAACATCAGGCTCCTTCTATTGGTTCCACTCCTGTTGTTCAGACCCCACTCAATTCATCCAATAAAAATCATGCACCTCTGCTACAGCTAGAGCTGATCTGTACAGGAGACGGCACAGAAGAGATTGATTGACAAGAATGTCTCCAGCCAATCAGGACACAGAACAGGGTGCTCTTTCAAAAACCAAAATAAAATTAAAACACGCATAATTGCACTAAAAGAATGAGCAAGTCCGTAAAAATTGAACTGTAATGTAGAAAAGGAATGCTGTATTTTGTTCTATTTGGCAGGGATGTTTGGGGGGTCCTGACAGGGGCAAAGACTGCAGAAGGCTGAAATAAAGGGTCACATTCTATGTGAGTCTTGATTGCGTGGCCAGACTGAAAAATATAAATATCATGCGTCTGTGCTATTGTTCACGGGGCCGGGCCAAACATGGAGGCAGGCTGTACCCGGCCCGAGGGCCGTAGCTGGGGGACCCCTGGTTTGAATGACAGAGGACACTGAGCTCAGAGCCAGATACACAGGCTGGATCCCTCAGGTCTCACTGTTTTGTCCACACAGCCTCCTCAGTGTTCTGTCAGACCATCTGAATGCAGAAATCGCTGCTGGAACCATCTCATCCAAGCAGGATGCCATGGACTACCTCACCTGGACTTACTTCTTCAGACGCCTGGTGATGAACCCCAGGTCAGAATCTTCCACTTCTCATCACACCAGCAAACCTGAATTCAACAGATCTGCTGTGCATTCTCAGAAAATATGAGCCACAAATCTATCTTCACACTAACATACAGATGAATGCATTAGTGTGAGGAAGGACATGCACTCCTGGGCCTTCACTTCTGACCTCTAGTCAGTAGACCCCTGAACCATAAAAACATTCTTTATTATTTCTCCACATTTTAAGTTCATCTGTTAAATGTTAAATAATGTTGATGCAGATTCTCTCACTGCATACTGGTCATGATGCCATGCAGCTCCGTCCCTCAAAGGATGTGGCTTTTTTACAGTTACTACAGTCTCGCAGACACCAGCCATGAATCCATCAACAAATATCTGTCTAACCTGGTGGAACAGAGCCTTCGAGACCTGGAGATTTCTCACTGCATCCAAATAAAGGAGGTGTGTGTTTGCAGTATTCTTCTGCAGCTTTGTTGCCATTGAAGTCCTGCATGTGTTACAGTAATGTTCCTTGATGCTGCAGGATGAGCAGACAGTTGAGCCACTGACTTACGGCCGCATCGCTTCCTATTATTACCTAAAGCACCAGAGCGTGGGCATGTTCAAAGAGCGGCTGAGGGCTGAGCTCCTCATCCCAGAGTTGCTTTCTATCCTCACAGTGAGTATCACTCAAACAACATCAAGAAGCTTCCCCGTCATGATCCCAACAGCCGTCTGACATAGGGGCACAGGGGGACAAATGAACCGCATGTGTGAAGTTCAGGTGCCGGTTTGTAGTTTCTCTGCAAATCTAGAAATTTCACTTCTAATGTTTTACTGTCTTCAGATGGTTGTTGGTGGTAGGGATTTCAAAATGATGCTTTAGTTTGCATTTAGCTCTTAATGCACACATGAAGCCCAGATTTCACATGATCCATTTAGTTTTCTCATTTCTTCCTTATCAGAACAGTTCTGTCCATAGATTTTGCTCTTTCAGAGATGATTCTCTGCATCATCTCTGAGATTCTCATCCCACTGTTTTCATAATCGTTCTTTGACATGAGCCTCAGTGTTGCCTGCATGCTGGATTGCAGAATCATTTCTTGTTTTCACACACCAGGAACAGATGGTAAGGAGCATGCGTAACTGAGGCAAAGTTGTCTTAAATGCTGGTTTAAGTAACCACAGACAACACAAAGCAAACATGATCAGATAATGTTCTCCCAGTGAAATGTGCTCTACATTTCATCAGCGTCTGCTGAAGAAGAACCCTTCATCTCCCTGTTGCAGCCTTATATTTAATGTGGCTTTGTCTCAGGATGCAGAGGAGTACGCTGAGCTGCCAGTCAGACACAATGAGGACCAGCTGAACAGCCAGCTGGCACAACAGCTCCCCCTGCAGGTCAATCCCCATTCGTTTGACAGCGCCCACACAAAGACTCACCTGCTGCTGCAGGCCCACTTTAGCCGGGCCCAGCTGCCCTGCAGTGACTACAGCACAGACACCAAAACAGTGCTGGACAACGCCATCCGGATCTGTCAGGTACACGTCACCTTTGAATGTTTAACTATAGGAAGTCTGTAGGAAGTCAGAGCAGAAAGGCCAAGTGTGTTCAGGTTCCCAGCGTCAGTCCTTGCTACCAAATCAGTTTCTAGTGAACTATCGGAGCTGGGTTAAGGTGTACTGATATCAGTATAATATAAGGTGGTTCTGATGTTGTTTCAGTGCCTTAATAGTGGAATTCTGTTTTTTAAGCTTGTGAACATCTGCTCGTCCTGCAGGCCATGTTGGATGTCGCTGCAAACGAGGGATGGCTTGTCACAGCAATTGGTATCTGTAACCTGGTGCAGATGATTGTCCAAGGCCGCTGGCTGCATGACTCATCTTTACTTACATTGCCCCACATGGAAAAGCAGCATCTCCACCTGTTCAGGTAATGACTTTACTGCTCCAGAGAAAGTTAGTGATGTTTCAGGGGGTCGTGCTGCATCAGTGAGAACAGAAAAGCAGCTCTTCTCTTTATGAGAGAACATGTTCATTCACACCCTGGTCTGCAACTACCACAGACATAAGAAATGCTGAGTGTTGACTGGATGGGACTCCCATTTACCAATCAAAACCAGAAAAGTCACACTCCTAATATCTACATTTAAATAATAACACATTTAAGCTTTAACAAAACCAAAAGGACATATTTAAAACAAACACACCCTGATCTTCCCCTGTTATTCTGAGGAGAATGTGTTGTTCAGGGGAACCAATTCCAGGCCTCACGTCCTATGTGCTTTCCAACCAGCCTCCCATTGAAGCTTCCTTATTGGCTAAACACACCTGATCCAGGTGATTAGCAGTTATATGTGCTGGTTTGCAGGTTCTCTGCTATCCTTTTTTTCATCCTGTGTTTTCTTTGCTGGATGCTTGTGGAGGCTTCTCCAATAGGGAGGAATCACTACACAGACAGGATCATGAACAACCTCTGTAATGCAGTTTGATAGGAGTCAGCCTGACCTGCAGGTGCAAGTATGGAGGTAAACGGAGAGACTGGAGTCTGTGAAGGAAATAAGAGGCTTAAAAAGAATGGATCTGCTATTATTTAGCACGAGTTGTCTTAAGTTGAAGACCTTTTCCATTAGTTTGAAACAAACGTTTGAAGTGGTCTAAAGGTAAAAGTTATCACATCTGTATCCATGGACCAACAGCTACCAAAAAATCATTTTTCCTTAGTGGAAAACATTCTATACACGCCTTCTTTTCAAACAAACTATACAGGAAATGGACAAAAACGAAGAGAAATGATGAGGAGGGCTTCAGTGGAACAATCCAGAGCATTCCTGAGCTGATCGCTGCTTGCAATGGAAATGAAAGCATGTTCACTGCCATGCTCAGCTCGGAGATTCCCTTGAACCAGATCACACAGGTGAGAGTATTCCACATTCATTTGAGACTGTTCAACAGGTCTGCTTCGTTTACAGGACATGGATGAATACACTTGGGATGTGGCTGTCACAGATTAGTGTTTCCCTGTTCAGGATTCATAGTACACACATCAACACACTGAGGCATCCTGATAGTTTAGCTGCTTCATTCTACAGCACAGGTTGACTCTCGTTTGTTAAGTTCAGAACAGAGCTCTAAGGACCCTAACCCTGTTCTTACCCTTCCTGACAGACATGGTCCTTTCTAAATCACCTCCCCATCCTGGAGGTTAGAATGACTGTGAAAGGTTGGTGGGAGAAGAACCAGGAACAGATGGAGCGCCCGGTTCCTGGAACCAGCAAGCATCTGCGTGATAGCAGTAACTGGCTGGACATCCATGCTGACCAGGAGTACGTCCTACAGGCGTGGCTGCAGCGGATCAACATGGGCCAACAGAAAGTTAGTGTACCTGGGAACCTTCTGCGCTCAAAACTACCACTTTCACATGTCGCAATGCAAGTTTCTAGAACTGTTTTCAGACTCGACAGTCCGCTCCAAATTCTTAAACAAATTGTATTCACGTGTCAAAAATATTAAGTTCTTTGTTTTTCAATGAAACTCGAGGATGATGGCGTCTCTGGGCTCTTTGAATCGCTCACATCAGTGATCATTAGTTCTCCAGGTGAGTTCTACGGAGATAAACTAATGGTGTGGCTCCCCCATCCTCCCCTGACCTCAGCCCTACTGAGACCTTTGGAGCGTCCTCAAGCCAAATATCTGAGGATGGAGGCAGTTTACATCCAGTCAGCAGCCCTGGAGGCTGTTCTGACATCCTTCAAAGAAATTCAAGCTGAAACTCTCCAGAAACTCACAAGTTCAATGGATGCAAGAATTGTGACGCTGCTATCAAATAAGGGCCTTTTGTTTGAATGGAACTGGACCTATGAAGATGTTTCTGACTGGAACAACTTTGATTTGAGTAAATATGACCTCCTGATGCAGAGAATTCAACCAATGAGCATTTTCAGTTCTTTAGAATCAATCAGATGTTGAGGAACAGAGCATTTGAAGTGCTGTTCTCTTTAGGAGGTTTGTTAAGTAACATTTCATATAGACTCTAATGGTTAGAAACTGGAAAATGATGCTGACTGTCATTTGCATTGAGGATTTAGAAAAACCTTATTTGCATCGTAATTTGGAACACACTTATATGTGGTAATGCAACCCCTCTGTGCCGTGTCTGTCGCTGCAGAAAAAGCAGGATGGAAAAGCTCTGGCTCCTTGCTTTCCCAAGGTGAAGGATGAGGGCTGGTTTCTAGTCCTGGGGGAAGTGGATCGCAGAGAACTGCTGGCTGTCAAACGAGTTGGTTATGTCCGCAGTGGAACTGCTGCATCTGTGGCCTTTTACACACCAGAGATGACTGGAAGGTAAAGTTGTGTGCAGCAGACACACAGGAGGCCTGCAGGCCTGACACTAGATTTACTTTGGTCCGTCTGTGGGGTATCTCCAATGAGTTGTGCGTCTGTATCACTACAGGAAGTTAGTTTACGTTGTCTTGGTTGCATGTTTTACTGTCCCCTCTTCTTCCCGGTTTCCAGAGTGGTGATTTTCCCACCACCCTGGTGTCAAGGAGTTTGACAGTCAGGCCCCATGCTCAAAGGAAAAGTCCCATGTACTAGTTATGAACTTGTTTTGTTAACATGTACAAATAGTCTCATCTGTCCTTTCTCACTATATCCTTGTAAAATGCATGTTTTGGGTCATTAGTGATGTTGTGTTTTTCTCTTCCAAATTTAAACCTTCCTCAACTATGGCCAAAATGCTTGCCGGTGTAATCCACAGTGTTAACATGCATCATTACATGGCACGTCACCTTAAATATAAAAGAAAATGCCATTGATTTGGTTTTAAAAGTACAACAGAAGTTTTTGTTTGAAACCCTTGATCTGTTTCTCTGGCATTTGACTGCGTAATCCACGGTCAACAGACTGGCAGCAGAACTCCTGCTTAAAGCTTGTGTTGCGGTGCGGAGGAAATGTCCGACGCTGACATGATGGAGGCGATGTCAGTAATCTGGTAGATTCATAAACATCCCATGAAGACGCAACACAAGCCTGGAACAAGTCATTGTCAGCAGACTGCTTTGATAGCAACATGAGGAGGGTTGAGAGAGAAGAACATTACAGGAGTCAGCTGGTGACACATGCTGCCACAGAGACCTCAAGCACTGACTGCATCTGCATCTGCATCAACACCAGCAGATCAGGTTCCTCACTTTAAAAGAAGGATTTCCTGTGCAGTTGGTTTAAACTGGCTAATCAGATGCCTCCATAGAAGCATGTGGAGCCCACTGGCCCCCATGTCAAACCTTCAAAACGATTGACAGATGGTCCCGAGCCGCTTTCAAGTGGAAGGGGGGGGTAACTTCCAACCAGGTCTCCCATTTAGAAATCATGGCGGGGTCTGACATTTTCATTTTAGATGTCCACTGTGAGAGACATAATCTAAAAGAAATCTGGAAATCACATTGTATGACTTTTTATGTATTTATATTCTACTGCTGCAAAGAAGTGTTTGAAAAGCTGAGAAAGTTGATGATTGTGATTACACAGGCCTAACATTTCCTGTAGTTTTTCACCAGGTTTGCACTGCAGGAGGGATTTTCTATGGGTTTAGATCTGGAGACTGGTTAGGCCACTCCAGAACTTTGATGTGCATCTTACAGAGCCACTCTTTTGTTCTCCTGGCTGTGTGCTTTGGGTCATTATCGTATTGGAAGACCCAGCCATGACCCATCTTTAATGCTGTAACTAAAGGAAGGAGGTTGTTCCCCAGAATCTCCCAGTACACAGCCCTGCTCATCCCCTACTTAATACAGTGCAGTATCAAAGCTGTGCCTTCTCCCTCTGTTTTCAGGTACATCTACACACTTTACGTGATGAGTGACAGCTACTTGGGCTTAGACCAACAGTATGACCTGCACCTGAACGTCATACCTGCCAGCATCGCAGCTCAGGTCAACACAGAGGTGTTGGACTGAGCAACCCTTTTGTTTCAGCAAAGTGGACCATTCCAACCTGCAAAACTGCTGTGGGATCAGCTGACTCTCAACATCAAACCAGATGATCATTTTTCTTTGAATCTTCTCCATGTTTGAGACATGCTACTGTGCCTTAAACAGCATCATATACGTTTGCAGAATAAAGCACAGAGAGCATGAACACCTTCACTGAGTGTTGTTGTTTGAAGGCGGAACCTATCTGTGATCTGGTGAATAGAAGTTGGCAAAAGCATCCATCGAGGTGGTGCATAAACAGCATAGCCTCCTGGGTACTGGACCAACAGGACGGGTCACCTTTCACCCTGTTGATCTGTGGGTTCCTGATATGAATGCTCATTCACAGCAAACCTTCCTGTAAAATAAACATGAACAAATGTCATTTTCTTGCATCTATTGACAAAAATCTGCAGACCATCTTGGAGCTCTAAGTTTCTTTAGCCTTCATGTAATCTAAGGGGTAGAGTTTTCTCCCAGCAGAAAACCTTTCCTGCTGACCTGCAGAAAGCCTCCCGGAAGCTTTACTCTGATTTATAAATGTCAGAACTGTTCTAAACCAGTTTTCCTCTGGCTCCAGCTGCCTCACCAAAACCTACCCTTCAGACTTCCGTTCTGCTTCTGCCTCTTTCTCAAATGTTATCAATCATCTTGTGTTCTGCTTCTGCCCTCGCCCTTCACCGTCTGTAAGAATGCCGTTCTTTCTCTGGAACTAAAGCAGAGCTTCACAAAGTCACCTGATCGTTATAGAACACATCCAAGCCCTGCAAAGCTGCTCTTGCTGTAATTTTGCATTTGGTTGGTTTCAACCAAGACAATCCTTGTCTTTCCTTTTTTATGTTTAGCAGAAACTTTTCTCCAAAGCAACCAACAAACAAGATTTGTGAGTCAAAAGAAAGTCAGTCGCAGGAGCAAGAAAACTCTCCAATACAGAGAAGAGCTGCAGCAGAGTTCAGTCTTCATGTCTGAATGCTGTCAGAGACGCAGCTGTGGTGACGTTTCACACCTCCATGCTGACGTTTCTTTTTTAGGAAGTTGTGGGTTGATTTTTCTGTTGTGAGTGTGTCCCACAGTTTGTGTTGAGCATCTCCACTGCTGCAGTGAAGGAACAAGCGTGTTTTCATGCTGAAGGTGAGCTCTTCACATCTGTTTCCAGCAGGCTGGGTTTTTCATGTTTCATTTCTGTCACAGCCTTTCTCTACACAATCTTCAGTCTATCAGAAATCCCTGTTGTTTGGAGCCATCTAGTCTACCACGTCTTGTGAATCTATCTTTTCCAAATGTTGACAGAGTTTTCTAACAGAAGATCTACACACGTGGACAAAATTGTTGGTACCCCTCAGTTAAAGAAGGAAAAACCCACATTTCTCACTGAAATCACTTGAAACTTACAAAAGTAACAATAAATAAAAATTTATTGAAAATGAAATGATCAAAATCAGCCATCACTTTTGAATTGCTGATTAACATAATTATATCTAAAAAACAAACTAATGAAACAGGCCTGGACAAAAACCTCTATAAAAGATTGAAAACTATTTGACCAGACTGACATGATTAACTCAGGTGTGTCCTTTAATTGACATCACAGGTGTTACCAAACTCATAATCAGTCAGTCTGCCTATTTAAAGGGAGACAAGTAGTCACTTCTGCTGTTTGGTGAAAAGGTGTGTACCACACTGAACATGGACAACAGAAAGCGAAGGAGAGGATTGTCCCAGGACATCCGAAAAAAAATGATAGCTAAACATCTTAAAGGTAAAGGCTATAAGAGCATCTCTAAACAGCTTGAACTTCCTGTGACAACAGTGGCTCATATTATTCAGAAGTTCAAGACCCACGGGACAGTAGCCAACCTCTCTGGACGTGGCCGCAAGAGGAAAATTGATGACAAATTGAAGAGACGGATCGTTGGAATTGTATCCAAAGAGCCCAGAACAACCTCCAAAGAAATTAAAGGTGAACTCCAAGGCCAAGGTACATCAGTGTCAGATCGCACCATTCATCGTTGTTTGAGCCAAAGTGGACTTCATGGGAGACGACCAAGGAGGACACCACTGCTGAAAAACAATCCTAAAAAAGCCAGACTGGAATTTGCAAAAATGCATGTTGACAAGCCCCAAAGCTTCTGGGAGAATGTCCTTTGGACAGATGAGACCAAACTGGAGCTTTTTGGTAAGGCACATCAACTCTATGTTCATAGACTCAAAAACCAAGCATACGAAGAAAAGAACACTGTCCCTACGGTGAAACATGGAGGAGGCTCAGTCATGTTTTGGGGCTGCTTTGCTGCATCTGGCACAGGGTGTCTTGAATGTGTGCAAGGTACAATGAAATCTGTAGACTATCAAGGCATTCTGGAGAGAAATGTGCTGCCTTGTGTCAGAAAGCTTGGTCTCAGTCGCAGGTCATGGGTCTTCCAACAGGACAACGATCCAAAACACACAGCCAAAAACACCCAAGAATGGCTGAGAGAAAAGCGTTGGACTATTCTAAAGTGGCCTTCCATGAGCCCAGATCTGAATCCCATTGAACATCTGTGGAAGGAGCTGAAACATGCCATTTGGAGAAGACACCCATCAAACCTGAGACAACTGGAGCAGTTTGCTCATGAGGAGTGGGCCAAAATACCTGTTGACAGCTGCAGAACGCTCATTGACAAATACAGAAATCGCTTCATTGCAGTGATTGCCTCAAAAGGTTGTGCAACAAAATATTAAGTTATGGGTACCATCACTTTTGTCCAGGCCTGTTTCATTAGTTTGTTTTTTTTAATAATTATGTTAATCAGCAATTCAAAAGTGATGGCTGATTTTGATTATTTAATTTTCAATAAAATTTTATTTATTGTTACTTTTGTAAGTTTCAAGTGATTTCAGTGAGTAATTGTGGGTTTTTCCTTCTTTAACTGAGGGGTACCAACAATTTTGTCCACGTGTGTAAGATCTCGATGTGCCAATACCGGTAGGGCTGGGTCTACTTCCTGATAACTTACCTCTTTATTTTCCTCTCTTCCTCATTTGAATTAAGATGTTGACGAGCTCACAACAAACTTGCAGAAGAAATGTGTGAAATAAAAAGCAGGATTTTAATAATGAATGCAAGAACTCAGTGAGGCGGCAAAGCAACAAAAACGTTTAACTGCACTAATGCGTGAGCGGAACAACTTTACGGAACTGATCTCCATCATTGGACTGGAGACCTAACAACAGTTATGCTTAGCTGGATCATCAACTAACCAACAAGGTGGGAGGCGTCAGCAGAGGAGAGCAGGGCTGTCCAAACTTTTAACAATGACAGACAGATTTGATGAGGTCTGTGAGGGCAACCATTCAGCCAGCATTTTTTAAACCTAACATAACAAACATACAAAAGATCTATTTAATGACAATTCTGTTACAATGGAATTGTTTTTGTTTCTTTTCATAAATCAGAAATAAAATACATTTTTACCAAAATGACGGTAAACTTCTGATTTAAAGACCAGAAATAAAAAGCCTGTTTGGAAACCATTAAGTCTGAGTTCATATGACATACATTACTTTTGAAGAAGGGCTTACTGTCAACTTCTACATGTAAATCATGTAAGCAGAAATAACCTATTCAGAACTACAAACCACTGCTTTTGCTCAGAGAAACAAATCTCATTTTGGCCCAAATGCTGATTAGTTGGACTGAATCAGCCCAGTTTCTGATTGACTGAACACACCTGATCCTGGTAAGCAGCGATTACTGAAGCAGGATTAGCTGTAAAACAAGCAGAGCAGTGGCCCTGAGGAACAGGGTTGGTGACCCCTGACATATGGGAACATGAGAGGGGAGGGGCTGTGCTGTCCAGTGTTGTATGTTAATGGTTATGAGGAGCTTCAAGCTAACAGGAGAGATTGTAAACAAAGGGATGATGGGAAATCGGTGGAGGCTAACTTCCTTACCAACAGTTGCACCGAGAAGGGGGAGTAGATAAAACAGAAACAATAAGTTCAGTAAGTTATGAACTAATATATAATCTCATGTTTCATTTTCCATGTCATTGTATTTTTTTGGTTCTTTTGTAAACATTGACGTCTGCGGGGACACCCCATGTTTATCTTAAAATGGTTCAGTCCAACTAGATTGATCTGCTGGAATGCAGGCATGCGGTTAGTGACGGACAGGACCAGTGTGTGTGAAGGAAAGAGCCTCAGAAACCAGGATGCCAAAAAAGGAGGAAAAAATTCAGAGGAAAAGGAGTTGTTCCCCAGTATTTCACCAAAAAGTGTGCTTGTGGTAGAAAATGATGGAATATTAACTTTGTTCTTTTAAACTAGCTCACTTTTCTCACCATGTTAGCTTGAGAAAAATTGAGTTTTACATTTAACGATTATATTTGGGGTGCTAAATTAAAAACTTTAATTTGGCAGGTAGGAAAACGTTTTCACTATAGACACTTTGGCCATTGTTCGTCATTTCTGACACACATCAAACTCACTATCATGACCTTCAGGCGTCTGCTTTCCCTCCCACTTGCCCACCACAAACATCCATCCCAGAGTTTGTTCAAACATTTGATTCAGACTTAATTGCACAGATTTAATTCTCACATTCAGTGCAGCAGCTGTTGTTAATCTAATCCAAAACTCTGTTATGATTTTGCAGAATACATTATGTGCCTCATTTTTTTGAAATAACAAACAGATATTAAAGGAAATTAAACTTTTTACTTTTTTTTTTTTTTTTTTTTTTTTTTTTAATTGATAATGTTGGTTTCACACAAAATGTAAAGGAACTCACTCACTGTCACAAGCACACCCTGGACCTTGTTTTAACTCATGGTACAGAGATCAGCTGAGTGTGCTCCCTCATAACCCCACACTCTCAGATCACTTTCTAATCACCTTTCAGTTTGTTCGAGAGAACTCCACCGCTCCAATAAATAAAGAACAGCTCAGAAGAACATTGACTGACTGTTCTGTATCTGAATTTAAACTTACAGTCCAACCAATATTTAGTAACATGTTGAGCAAACACTCTGAGAGCAGCTCCCACAGTTTCAGTCCCAGAAAAAATGATTAATTTGTTGATGACTCCATGGAGGCCTTCAAGAGAACACTTGATGTTGTTGCTCCTTTGAATCTATTTAGACAAAACCGAGTATCACCCTGGTTTAACGCTGAAACACGTTCCCTTAAACAAGTAACCCGTAAGTTAGAAAGAGAATGGCGCCGATCCGGCTCAGAGCAGTCCCTGAATAACTACTCACTACTCACTAAAAGGTTCTCAATATAGTGCGTTCGCCATTTTGTAGTGGTGTCCAAATCCAGAATTCCCAAATCGAGTGCACTAGAAATTTCCAAGAATCCTCTGCAAAAAACAAGTGTGCAACAATGCCTATATTGGAAAATATAGACCACAATGCGTCCCTGGACCCCATATTCCCAAAGCACGCTCCACAGGACTGCCAAGCAATGCTGCAGAGATGTGTTAGCCACGACACTCCCACAGCATCCAGAGACTTGAGGTACTCAGGGCGGACCTCATCCACTCCTGGTGCCTTGCCACAGAGAAGCTTGTTGACTACCTCGGTGACTTCAGCTTGGGTAATGGACAGACCCACCCCAAAGCTCTCAGCCTCTGCTTCCTCAAGGGAAGGCGTGTCAGCAGGATTGAGGAGATCCTCGAAGTATTCCTTCCACCGCTTGACAATATCCCCAGTAGAAGTCAGCAGCTCCCCACCTGCACTGAAGACAGTGCCTGCAGAAAACTGCTTTCCCCTCCTGAGGCGCCAGACGGTTTGCCAGAACCTCTTCAAGGCCAACTGATAGTCCTTCTCCATGGTCTCACCGAACTCCTCCCAGGACAGAGTTTTTGCCTCTACTACAGCCTGAGCCGCAGCTCGCTTAGACTGCCGATACCTGTCAGCTGCCTCTGGAGTCCCACAAGCCAGCCAGAACTGATAGGACTCCTTCTTCAGCTTGACGGCATCTCTTACTTCAGGTGTCCACCAACGGGTTTGGGGGTTGCT
Source organism: Oryzias woworae (assembly GCA_016861445.1). NCBI lineage: Eukaryota > Metazoa > Chordata > Actinopteri > Beloniformes > Adrianichthyidae > Oryzias > Oryzias woworae. The sequence continues at coordinate 57,725 of BOLG01001485.1, read as the reverse complement.
GCCACGACAGGCACCAGAGACCTTGCAACCACAGCTCTGAACAGCAGCAGAGACAATGGAGGTGGAGAACATGGTCCATTCTGACTAAATGTTACCAGCCTCCCTCGGTACCTGTTTGAAGCTCTTCCGGATGTGGGAGTTAAAGACTTCCCGAACGGAGGGCTCAGCCAGATGTTCTCGGCAGACCCTCACAGTACTTTTGGGTCTGTCAAGTCTTTACAGCCTCCTTCCCCCCCAACGAATCCAACTCACCACCAGATAGTGATCAGTGGACAGCTCTGCCCCTCTCTTTACCCAAGTGTACAAGACACACATCCGAAGGTCACCTGAAACGACTACAAAGTCAATCAGCAATCTCCTACCCAGGGTGTCCTGATCAATACAAATTATTTTACCGATAATGTATGTTCTCCTGGAGCTTATCAATTTTGCTATCGCTGCAGTTTTGCTGCCCCTGCGACAGACTGGCGACCAATCCAGGGGTGTCCCCTGCCTTCGCCCATGAGTAGCCGGATTAGGCTCCGGCAATCCTGTGACTCCGAAAGGGATAAAGCGGTTTGGAAAATGAATGAATGAATGCTGTTTTGCTAATGCTAATGCTATTGTTTTGCGTTGAAAGCGCAAATATTCAACACAATAGGTAGTACATAAAAAGGAGTGATTTCTACTTGTAGTCATATGTTGATAAGACATTTTTTAAAAGTGTTTACATATGTAAGAAAAGACGAGGACATCCACAATGTGATCTGTCTGTCTAGATGGAAAAAGAGAACCTGTTTATTGGCAAACACTGCGCCTCAGCCGCCGGGTGGGAGTACGTTCACAGCTGAGATGTTTATTCATTTATTATTAAACTGTTAATCATTGTCATTGGGGTAAAGCTTTTTGTTTTTACTTTCTATTTAGAGCAGTGATACAGGTGACCCACCTCATTAGTCCAACCAGAGCAGCCTAGAAGTGGGAGATTTTAAAGAAAACATATAAGGTTTGTGAAATGAAGGTCTAAACAGTTCCTTGTAGTTTTAATCAGTTCTTTGTTCACAAGTGTCTGTTTTGATATTTGAAGGAACTTATACGGTCTCCCACCAGCAGTTACACTAAAGCAGGGGAACCATCAGCAGCTTTGTGGAAGTGGTTCTCCTTGAGGAATGAGGCCACATCATCTGCACCATCCCTTCACAATCCTCAGTGCAACAAGAACAGCGGCAGACAGAAGAGGCTCCTTCTGCCAAGAGGCCACGGCGTGGCGGCCTATTCAGTCTCCTGGAGAAGGCAGAGAGGAGGAAAGGGCAAGAAGGGAGGAGGACCGAGAGGAGAAAATCTTAAGTATTCTAAAAAAAGCCAGAAAAGCCAGAAAAGAGAAAAAAAAAAAAAAAGTATTCTAAAAAAAAATTTTTTTATTTGAAAATTGAAATCTACAAAAATGAATTATTTGAATGTATTATTGCAATCTGAACAATCTATAATCTATTTACATATAAAGATCAAGGGTAACGATTTCATTTTATATCTAACATTTACTCTATATGCATTTTAGCAATAGTCATAGCCCTGAAGAGCCATGTGTCTGACAATTGGAGCTGACAGGAAAGCAGAGATTTGTCCTCGCAGATGGACACCACTTTGTTCATCCTGCTGGTTCCTGGTTCTGTCATCCTGCTGTGGCTCAACATCTGTGGGCTTCAATCAGACCCCTTCACTGATGCACTGATCATTACTGATGGTGCAGGATGGAGCTGTATCATTCTAACTGCACAGGTTGGTTTTACTTCCAACGTCTCTAGAAATATTGTTCTCCATCTTGTCTTCATCATCTCAAATGCTCTCTCCTCCACAGAGCGTGCCCTGGCGTGGTGTCGGCTGTAACGGGATCAAACGCATTCCTCACGGGTTCCATGTAGGGTGTCAGCAGCGTGATGGGATGCTCAATGCAGGGATACCCACTGTCACCCAAAAGGATGAATCCTTCAGGTGGTTGTTTGATAAACATTGGTCTGTTTTGTAGAACCCGTGAATCACGGACTGAATTTAGACACCCACCAAAAATATAAAAAAATCTGGCATTAGAGTCACATACAGCCTGCATTTGAATGGAATAAAAAAGCTTCCTGTTAAAATAACAAGCTGCATTTTCTTTTGGGGCCTTTATTCCTATGTGGCAGGCGTTGATGCTCACGACCTTTTTGAAGGCAGCAGATCCAGTGAGCTGCTCAAAACCAGCAGCAACTAATAGCAGTTCATCCACACTGGAGACCAGCATGACGCTGCTCATCAGCTGGAGGATGTGGTCTGCTGTTCTGTGGACAATGTCACTCACAGTGGAGCGTGGCGAGTCAAAGGCCCTGGTTAATACACGGTAAGATGTGCCAGACGCCAGCCAGGAAAGGAACACCAGGACCTCAGTCTCCTGTGCTCCAGAGTGTGAGGAACCCGAAGCTGCTCCACCAGACGCCCTATGGTTCAGTGGGTCAACCCAAAATCTGGTCTGGCGTCAGACTGACCATAAGCATAGAGGACCAGAACAGACACCTTTATGTTGGCAAAGCAGGAGAGACGTGAAAGACCCTGAAAAATGTAACATTAATCATTTAATTTATGTATAATTTTTGAATTTGTATGTTTATTGTGATGTCTTACACTTTATTTTAATAATTATTTAGTAATGCTGGAAAATATCATGTTATTTCTCTGTTTGCCTGGGTTTTTGGATTTTCTATTCCATTTTTTTAAATATGAAAGTCAATGTTTTGTTTAAATCAAGGGTGTTTTAAATATATTTGTGAATAAATTGATGAGAAGTACTTTGTGTTGAAGGCTAGTATGGTTTGATTGAAGAAAAAACAGTACATTTTCTCTGAACTCACAAGAGTGTTGCACATGTTTGCAGATATTCAGCAGATGGTGCAACCCTGAGCATATTTAGTGAAAAATGCTGAAATTTAATTGACAAGTTGTGCGTCTCTGGCTAGGGCAGGCAGAGTAAATCTTCTGAGACGTCTGCTTCTCCTCCTCGTGCCTCATTTCAGCTCGTTTTCAGTTTGATCTTATTACAAAGAGTTGATTCATCCGGGAGACATGTGTTTCCATCCTGGTTGAGGTCCAGGCGCTGCTCCAGGAGGTGTCGTCTGTCCTGGCCAAGGGCGCTTTTGTCCCTGTGAACCCCTAGCTGACTCCGAGGGGTTTTTATTCGGGGTATTTTCTTGTGCCCAAGAAGACCGGCGATCTGGGTCCGGTTAACGACCTATGCAATCTGAATGTGTACTTGAAGCGTATCCGGTTCTGCATGCTGCGGCTCACTGAGATGCTGCAGGCGATCGCTATTTAAAATGAAATAGGTTCAAAGTAATTTAAAAATGGTATGAACACGTCTTTATAGTCTTTACAAATTTAAACATGCTGAGAAAACAAGGACAGATTTATTAGAGATTTCCTAATTCTGCCTCCAGGTGATCACATTTTATTATAAATCAGAACAAAAACTACCAGTAGACAAACAGGAGAATGTTTTGGGTTATTGTCACTATATATCATTATTGGCAGTAAAGTTGCAGCTTTAAGGAGGATTGAGCACAACATCTGACAGGTCACAGTTTTCAGTGTAACACAGACTCTGTTATGCTACACAGACGCTTCTAAAACAGTGGATTCAATTTCTTTTATTATTTAGAAAATACAGTTTTTATGAATGTTCTATGAATTCATCTTGTTGTATTTATCCGCCGCGTCTTAAAGGCTAAAATACTGTCCGACTTGAAACCGGTCCGTGATCACACAGGACACACAGAACAGCTAGTTAGCAGCATAGCATTAGCGGCTAACAAGCTAACATTATAGTATTAGTGTGTAACATCAGCGCTGTCTCCAAATCAACACATTTCATTCATCTGTCTGTTGCTGCTTTAAGTGAAGCAGCTGTATCCTCCAGTTCTGACTGCATCCTGTTAGAAATCTCCACATATTCTGCTGTTTCATCAACCAAACTAAATGCTGCACAGGTGAAATGAACACGAGGGCGGAGTGTTGTTTCGCGTGTGACTGGTTTACCTCGCGTGTAGACACATGCAGAGAAGAGGACAAAAGAAATTCACCAGAAGAAGAGCTAATAAACATGAATGAGTTTACACAAACATTTACTCTCTGGTGAATGATCCTCTTTAATTTGCTAAAGAGGAGAAAATGCTCGTGACTAGTGAGTGTTATTTTCGAACCGTTAAACTAAAAGAAAAGGGAAAAAAGGTGGGTTATAGAAGATGAAGATATAAAGGATGATTACAGGGGAGGGAGGATAGAGTTGCAAAACAACAGGCAACGAGATGCTGGAAGTTTATAATCATTACAATCATGTGTGAGTGTTGGTCTAAAATGGGCGGGGCCTGTCCACACACTCAGTTGTTACAAACATACCTGCTGGCTCTAAGAGTCTTTACAAACTTGTCCATATCCAGTTCACACGCATATTCATGCATACCAACCAACATGTGTAAAGCATTACATTCTGTCACGCACACTATTTGAAGGTGCAAAGGTGAGCCGACACCTGTGCTCAGGTGAATGTTATGTTAAGCTTAAGTGGATGAAGGAATGAAAAGAAAAAAAAAGGAGAAAGAACTCTCAGCCCTCCCCACACCAAGACCCCCGCCGTGGAAGCAGCCGCGACCACGGTCCGCCCCCGCACCTGTACTGTGGGGCCAAGGGAGGAGATCGACCCACCCGACAGTCCGGCCAAGCATCCAGACCAGGGCCCCCAACTCCAGAGAGCAGTGAGGTACGGAAGCACACAGTGCAAGGCCCAGCCTAGCCAGTAGAGTAGCCCTCCCACTGGGGCAGGGGGCCCAGCGCAGGGCCCCACCTCCAAGAGCGCCACCACCCCAAGGCTCTCCCAATGTGCAATGCAAATTATTTTGTTCTTATCTTAAATTGTTTAATTGAAATTTATTTTTTTTATATTGAAATCTAAACTGCAAAATGCCTTTTTAAATTGCATGATCAAATTCCAACTTGAATTGTCAATTGAGAATTGCATATTTAAGTAGTGGGTAAAAAAAAACCTTCCATGCAATAAAACCTTTTTTTTTTTCCTTCGAAGCAGAAGAAGTGCTTGCATTTCTCAGAGTCACCTTTAGGTGGCAATAATAAAAAACATGGGTATCTAGCGCGGCCAAAAACCACAGAAGAAGTGCGAACCGACTCTCGTATTGGAACTTCTCCTGTGGTGTTTCAGCGAAAAGGTGATGTTTTGTCTGAAAATCAATACACGCCGAACTCTTTCAGCCAGTTAGTGGTTCCGTTCCTCCTTTGCTGCTCTACGTCTATGCTAGCTTTAGACTCGCTCCGCGGACAGAAGGTTTCTTCATTGTAAAGTCCCGCTGGTTCCGCAGGTTCGGTAACAAGCGGCTGCCTCCGCTGTGTCGGCTCCATGCTGAACGTACCGACCCAGTCGTTCCCTGCCTCCGGCTCTCAGCAGAGGGTCGCTCCGTCTGAGCCGTCCGGCTCAGGGAGAAACAAGGTAAGAGACCGTCGTCCTGCAGGCGCTGTGTGCAGCCAGACGCTCCTCTCCCGGAAGCATACCGTCAGGTCGTTTACCTGTTTGGGTTAAAGGTGGTGTTGAAGCCCGGTCACAGCCTGATGGACTGGATCAGGTTTGCAAAGAGCGGAAAAGACTTGACTGGACTGAGGGGCCGCCTGATCGAAGTGACCCCAGAAGAACTGAAGAAACACAGCAGCAGAGATGACTGCTGGACTTGTATACGAGGTACAAGCTCCCACTTTGCTCCCACATCTCCCCTCTTGATAACAGTTCCTCACGGTCTGATACTCACCTTGATGACTGCTCACCTGTTGTGTCAACTGCAGCAAAGCATGATAACAATAAATACAACTTCAAGCCCTGCATGGCTAAAAATAAAACTGCAAGACTTGCTTTGGCATGTCCACTTGGTGCAAGGCTGGGAATAGAAAATGACAAAGCATGAAGCTACTCTGTTCTCTTCAAGCCTGTGTGACGGATCAACATCGTGACAGTTATCGACACGCTTCTGTGGTCATCCCATTAAACAGGGAATACAGCATTTGTATCAGTGTGTGGAATCAGTTATTGTACCCAAAGTATGGAAGTTTGATTTATAGTTCAATGTAAAATGCAATGCTCAGATTTCAATTCAATTAGCAATTTGACCTTTCCTTTTGCTCTGTGACAAACAGGTGACCTGTCCAGGGTGTACTCTGCCTTTGCCCACAAGTGGCCGTGTTAGGCTCCGGCACCCTGTGACCTTGAAAGGGACAAAGCAGGTTTAGAAACTGGATGGATAGATGGACCATTCATTCTATACAATATTAAAACATAACTTTTCAATACATAGTTTGATCTAAACTCATTTTTAAGTAAATTAAAATCTATTGCATTGTAACAGGCCATGGTGTTTTTGTGTCAAAAATAGATATAGACTCACCCTGAGCTGTGTGCTTAATTCTTGATTGGAAACTTGTGTCTACTTATTTGTAACTTTGGATTTTTGTGTGTAAATCTTAATTTGGAACTTGTACAGTACATTGCAAGTAACTGTGTGTACTTGCAATTGTGTATTCATATGTATGAGAATTACAAAATACAAAAAAAATGTAATTAACACGTACAACTTAAAATTACAGCAGCTTGAAACTAACTACACATGCACATCTTTAAAAAGTATGCACCAATTACCTGACACACACACACACTCACACACACACAAAACCATATTTACCCACAGATCAGATTTAAGACTCTCCAAGTCTCCAAGATTGATGTGTAAGTGATGCGTTTAAATGCTGCCAGAATGCTGGGCCATCAGAGTCTTCTCATCAGCTGATTTAAACTTAGATTACGAATAATATCTGGTGAAACTTGACATTTTCCCATTTTCTGACATGCCATAAAGTGAACCAAGGAGAAGTTGCCTTGATGATTTTCATTTAATATATTGCAACTACATGTTAAATGCATTTTTGTTTAGACTTTACCCTTCTGGACTATGGGTTAAAAGTTCACTGCAAGACATCCTGCAGTTTTTTTGTAACATGCCATGAATGCAAAAAAAAAAAAAAAAAAAATTCAATTGTGCTTATTTGTTGTTATATTTATCAAAATTCACTTCAGCAACAAAAAAATCTCTCACCACTTGACATTTATATATGAATGATAACATTGTAGACAGATCCTAAAGAACGAGGTTTGATCAAAAACACTTTCTTTGTTAGACATGGTCTATGTAACAGAATTGTTTTGTCATATTTTCACTGTTTACAGTTGCAGGGTTTCTTTTTCTTAATCACCTGCATCACTTTCAGAAATAACATCCCATAGAAACCTATTTTCTGATTCCTTCTGAACATTCTCACAGTGTTGGCACTAATAAACAAGTTGTTCTTGTTTTACAGACAGTTTTGCAGACATACAGGAACATTTGTCGTTTTCACATTTCCCTTGCTTGAACCTGCAATGAACCAACTGCAGCACACTTTGATGAGAAGGACTGTTAGTTATCTAGGTTACTTTTAATTCTCCATCCTCAATGTGCCATCCACTACCAATGGGTAAGGGGGCACACATGATACCTTTTAGACAATTCCTAGTTTATTGATGCTTGTTAATTTGCCCTTTTGCTGTGTTGGTGTAGAGCGTCATATATTGGAGGTATGGATAGTTCTGTCAGAGCAGAAGATGCTCGGCAGAATGATTTGTCTCTTGCATTGATTACATTTTGTGCAGATGATTGACTATACAGGTGACAAACATTTTCAAAGAATGTCAAATTTGAACTGATCCAGCTTCAAGAAAGCCTTATGAGAAGACAAATCAAAGATCCAGTGACGTCGCCCAGATTGGCGTCACCAGGGCCCCACCCTGAAGCCAGGCCTGGGGTTGGGGCTCGCAGGCATTCGCTTGGTGACCGGGGCTCTTCCAACAGGCCCTGGTTGCGTCCAGCCTGAAGAAATGACGTGGGATCACGGTCCCTTGAGCCCACTACTTGCAGAAGAAGCCAGTACAATGTGGTTTGGATGGAAGTCAAAGACAAGTGCCTCGCCGGCCTAAACCCGGTCATGGAACTTGGCTTTTGGGACATGGAATGTCATCTCTCTAGGAAGGAAGGAGCCTGAGCTTGTGTGGGAGGTTGAGAGGTACTGGTTAGATATAGTTGGGCTCACCTCAACGCACAGCCTGGGCCCTGATACTCAATCCCTCAAGAGGGGTTGGACTTTCTACCATTCTGAGGTTGCACATGGACAGAGGTGGTAGGCTGGTGAGGGCTTACTCCTGAGCCCCCAGCTCAGCTGCTGAGTTCACCCCAGTGGACGAGAGAGTCGTGTCCCTTCATTCCTTCGGGTGGGAGGACAGGTCTCTGACTGTGGGTTTGGCTTACAGGCTGAACAGCAGTTCGAACTACCCGGCTTTCTTGGTGTCTCTCGAAGGGGTACTGGAAAGTGCCCCAATGGGAGACTTCATCGTCCTCCAAGGATACTTCACGTGGGCAACGACAGTGGTGCCTGGAGGGTGGTAGGAAGAGCTTCCCTGATCTGAACCCGAGCAGTGTTTTGTCGTTGGACTTCTGTGCTCGTCATAGTCAATAACAAAAACCATTTTTGAGCACAAAGGTGTCCATCAATATACGTGGCATCAGGACACCCTCAGCAGGAGATCAATGATCAGCTTTGTAGTCGTTTCTCTGGCAGACAGGCAGCCAGTGTAAAGATCTCAGAACTGAACTGATGTGGTTCTACTTTTTTGGGTTCCTGTGAGAACACGAACAGCTGAGTTCTGAATAAGCTGCAGTTTCCTGTTTTTTTTTTTTTGGTAGTCCTGTAAAAACACTGGTACAGTAGTCAAGTCGACTACAGATAAAAACATGAACTAGTTTTTCCAGGTACTGCTTGGACATTAGATCTTTAGTTCTTGAATTTTTTTGAGATGATAGTAGGCTGATTTTGTGACTGCCTTAATGTGTTTATTGATTTGATTGGTTTATTTCAACCATAAATTGGACAGTACAGAAAAATAATCACACAGAATTATCAGTCTCGTTATTGAGACAATTAAATGCATTGATTGAGAGAAAAGAAAGAAAATGGAAAAAAAAACAAACAAAAACAACGCACGTAAGTCATATTTGTAACATTTGTTAAATATAGTGATTAATAACTGAAGTAGAGCTTGATTAATTGCTTGAAAAGGAGTGGGAAGAAGCAAACTTATATAATCCCAACCCTACATACAGTAGTTACTTCATTTCATAGTCTTACATAGTTTTCATAATCCGGTTCTGATCAGATCTAATGCAGACTTTTCATGTAACAAAACTGAATGCTTATTGATTATTCTATAAAAACCCATTATTTCCTTATTTCAGTAAACGGAACATGAATCACACATCATGTAGTAGTTATGTAATACTCATTGATCATTAGAATACAACTTTATATAAATCCAGAGATCATTGCTACACATTGGAAATCGAGTTTTCAAGTAACAAAAAATTAGATTATCATTTGAGAGAAATTGAAACTTTTTTTTTTCCGTAAACGTTATTAATTTACACTTTAAAACTAAAATGTCATAAACATTGATTATCATTAGAACATGTAATTACATTAATCTAGTAATCATTGGTACATATTTTAGACCAAGTAAAGAAAATCAATAGATTGTAGATACGTTTCAAGTAACATTTCAGTGATCATTATTGGACATTAACAATTTAATACTCATTGTTGTTGTGATTTAAATTATAAAATAAAAATAAAAATAAAATATTTTTGATTATTTCAGCACATTCAAGTTCACATGTCCACATATTTGAAATGATTCAAACACCAGTTGATCTTTAACTCTTCTTATCTTCATATTGTGAGATTAGAGTTTCTTTGTACATTTTCTTGAATTTTTGGATGTTGGAACATTGTTTGAGTTCATTACTGAACCTGTTCCAAAGTTTAGATCCACACACAGAAACATTTTTTTGTGGTTCTTATCAATTTGATCTTGAAGTTCCTATAGAAGTTGGGCGGTGCAAAAATCAACAAGGTCATACAGTTTTAAAAGTCTAGGGAGGGATGAGAATAGAGAAACTTTAGTGTTGAGTGTTTTAAAGACACACATTTAGACTTATTGATATTAATTTGGTAACAAATCTGTTTAAGAAAGTGGGAAAATGTCAAGTTTTTATCAGATATTATTCACAATCAAGTTCAAAGCGGCTGATAAGAAAACTCTGATGACCCAGCATTCCAGCAGCATTTAAATGCATCACTTACGCACGAATCTGGAAGACATGAAAAGAGTCACATCTGATCTGTGTGTAAATGCAGTTTTGTGTGTGTGTATCAGATAATTGGTACGTACTTTATAAAGTTTTTGTGTGTAGTTAGTTTCTAGCTGTTGTAATTTAAAGTGGTGCATGTGTACATTGTGTTTTGTAATTTTTTTTTCCATTTTGCAGTTTTTGTACATCTGAGTACACAATTGCAAGTACACACAGTTGTGCGCAAAAATGTAATGTATGAGTTACAAATCAAGAATTACACACACAAATCCAGAGTTACACACAAATTGGGATGAGCCCATTTTCTTCTGTTCAACCTCATAAATGTGTATTAATTTAGTTCTCACAGCTTCTATGATTGTTTTATTATTTATGATTCATATGTTTTTCTTTTTTAACGCTGTGAAGCGCTTTGTGACGCTATGTCTATGAAAAGCTCTATACAAATAAAGTTTACTTACTTCCATAAAAATTCAAATAAATTGGCAAAACAGCGCCCCCTGGTCGAATGCATTTTAATTTGCAGAGCATCGCTCTTTATCTGTGTCAAAATTCAAATTGAAATGCAAACTGTCAGACGCTCAACAAGGCAGGGCCTACCACTTCAAAAATGTGCTAAACCAAGGCCTTTAACTTCCTCCTTGAGATCTGTCTATGGGACAGAGTGTAAATCCTAACGCAGAGGATGGAAGAACTTTCCTCCTTTCTGCTCCCAGCATGGCTGTTGTAGAAACGTCTCTGTGTCATGAGGGTGCATTTTTAAGCACACTGTAGAAGGATATTTATACAGTATGCCCAGAATGTATCCATCTACATCAGGGATGTCAAACATAGTTAAGTTTAAGAGAAGATTAACCAACCATGCGAGAATCAGTCACTGCATATTAGACTGTGCAGCTTCTGCTGCATGGAAACAACTGTCTCAATAAATCTGCATGTTGAAGAAGACTCCTGGTTTGATCTGAAAACAGCAGCTTTATTTTTCTGTGAAGTCAAAGGCTCTGCTTCCTTATGGGCTCTTCTTTCTCAGAAGAAACTTTTCTAAATACGTTTTGTTGTTTGGTTTTTATTAGCTTTTTAGAATCAAGCTACCAACCCAGCATTCCAAGTTGCCACTATTTTTCATGTGACCAAGATGGCTGTGGAGAACAGAATTCTGAAGTGTTTTCAAAATAAAACTTCTTTCTGGATCAGTGTTGTATATGTACAGTTAACTCTAACAAAATGAAACAAAACACAAATAATTTAAACAAGTGCATTTGTTTGTTTTTTTTCTTTCTGTGGCCCGTTACCAAGTGACCCACGGACTAGTACCAGACCACTGTCTTAAAGGACATAGCAGCCCTAAAGTTGTGCTCCAAAAAATCTCTTTTAGAGCAACACATTCAGTCATAGCCATAAACACAACTGCTAATTCATTAACTGGTAGCACATTCTCTTCTCTAACCTCCAGCACCAAATGATTCCATTGGTTAGTTGAGAGTTTTTAATTCTGCAAACGGGACCATGAAATAAATCATGAAATAAACACATGTTTCTTAAATAACTTAAAATTGAATTTTAATGAAATATTGACACATTTAATTATATATTTCTAATTTTAAATAATGAATGACACTTTTATTTAATAATTTAATGGCATGTATATTCATTTAATTTAGTCTCTACTGGACCTCCCAAGTAACTAAATGTACATTATTTCTGTGATGGTGCTTTTATTGCATGTTAAATTAAATGTTTTTCACTTTTTCATTAGTTTGCTAATCATAGTAATTTAAAATTTCTGCAACAGGACAGTGCCATTTTTCATTTTCACCCCCAGTAAATGGAGTGGTGATCAGCTGCAGATTTCATTTTAGAACTTGTTCACATTTCATATTGACATTTGACAGAACAGAAAGAAAGTCCGGGTAAATGCTGACCTTGTTATTCAACAGACAGAACGCGTCAATCCATCCAGCTTTATTTACAAAAAGCATGTTTGATGTGTTGCAGCTCAAAGCACTTTACAATTGAAAACAAACAGCAAACTACAAATAAAGAGGAACAAGCTAAAACCAACCCAACTCTTTGTTCTCCCTCCAATAAATGACTAGAACATAAAAGAGACATAAGGCTTGGCTCTGCTGTGAGACAACAATATATCATAATCTCTTATACCAGGATCAGCTCAGCTACAGAATGTCCCCACAGTGCACACCCACACCAGACAGCAGCAGGGTCCACTCCACAGCCCTGAGGATGCAATTTTAGACCCCAGCCGCCCCAGCAAGGACGAGCACCACGTCAAAAAAACACAAACCAAGCTGGCAAGTCCCAGTACAAAAGATCCCCATGTGATAACACGACTTGACAAATGTCAGCGACGCCAAAAACATGCACAATAATTCAGCAGTGCGCTCATGAACATGTGCAACAGATCGCGAATTAGCTTCACACTTTTCCTTCTAATACACACGCTCACATTCCATCCACAGACACAGGCTCATACCGCTCACACTGCGGCAAACTTGGTCTTTGTTTTTTCCCACGGTGCGCATTCATTTAAACCTCCTGTTTATGAAGGCTGACATGAAGGGTAGTGTACGTTATGTGAAACGATAAAGTTTTATTGAAAAAAGCACTAGTACTTGTACAGGTGGGTGGGGTACGAGTAACAGCTCTGCACGAATAATCCCATGGGGGGGCAGATCTCCTGGTGAAAAGAGATTGTCGTTCAAACACGATTTTTATATAAGTGCATTGTGGGAGTTAAGTTTAAGTCTGTTGGTGTTTTTGCACCATGAGTGAGAGTGTTACTGCCAGACATCAGGTCTGCTATGCTGTCTTATGTGTTAATGCTGTCAAACATAAGAAAGAATCTTCATCACAGCTTCCAGCTGAAAACGTCAGGTTCTTTCAAATATCTGAACCCTTATCAGCTTCTCACTTCTCAGGTTTGAGCAGAGTAAAGAGAGACAGGCCAGCACAGCTCATTCTTTCAGCTGTCGGGAACATTTAGGCATCATGTGCTAGCGATCCAGGTTGCCAACCCCTGCTCTAGAGACTCATTTCAACTGCTGGGTTGGTGCTGAAACTTCAGTTTGCTCATGGTGTAACCATAAGTTTAAATAAGAATGTGTCACTTGTCCTGGTGCAAAATTACAGAATTTGTTGCTGTGCATTGTTTTCAGGCATGGTTTACAATGTAACTCCGTACATGGACTATCATCCTGGTGGAGAAGATGAGCTGATGAAGGCTGCTGGATTAGATGGCACTGACCTCTTTGACCAGGTAGAGATTTTAAAGAAGAATGTGGGGCTGGGGCAGTTAGATATATATTCATTTTGTCATCCAAAGCCAACAATTGAAATAGAGTAAAGGTGGAGCTCTTATTCACACAACCCTTCTTTCTTCTTTTAAAAACTACAGCTGCATTTAGTGTGTTTTTGCTTGAAAAATTACGCATTATTTTAAAGGCACATTTATTTATGGATTTAATTATTTCATATTGAATTCAATAGACTTCAATAGATGTCATTTCTTTAAACCCAGCCCTATAAGAACACGAACAGCAAGTAAAATGTATGACTACAAATTAGGAGAGTATAATTCTTCTGCTGAGAACCAGGCTGTTTATTCCTCTGTTGGGAGCATTTAGCATTTGAAGCCCCCCCAACGCTCCTGATGTGCCTTAATGGCATTATCTATATTCAGTTCAGACCCCCTCCACCACCGTCTTCCTTGGTTCTCATGAGGACGCATTTATACATATATAGATTTGTGTGTCCTTCAACATGCTTTTATGTTTCTGAGATTGTGTGTTTTTGTGCTCAGGTCCATCGTTGGGTCAACTATGAGTCGATGTTAAAAGAGTGTCTTGTTGGCAGATTGGCACTGAAGACCACAGCAACTGTTAAAGGTATCTACATACAGGCCTCGAGAACTGCTGTCCTACATGTTTTACCAACCTGCCACTGAAGCTCCTTATTGACCAAACACACCTGATCCATGTAATCAGCAGCAGAGAAGGCAGGGTTTCTGAAAAAACCAGCTGGAGGCTGGCACCTCTGCAGTGCACAGAAGACGAGGTCATCACACTGCTGAATGACCTGCCTGTGCCTGGTCTATAGTTCATGTAGAGGTTGTAAAACTTGTGGTTTTAGGAAAAAGGAGGTCTTCAGCTGAGTATGGAAAAAGAGGAACTTTTCAAAATGTAACAGAATGTTGTTGTTTTTTTTGTGTGACAGAATTTTTGGGAAAAAGCTTGTGAGCATTTATGTAAAGATGAAAACTGTGGCAAAAGTTTGTGAACACCTGTCCAAAGTTCCTTAGCTTGAGAAGAACAATCAAACCAACACTCACAAGCAATTTCCATGTAAAACCTCACACATACAAACTGCAAATGTTAGGGGTGCAGTTCGGATTGTGTCAGGGTTTTAAAGTCACGGCGTGGATCATTTTTCAGATCAGTGAAAAAAAAAAAAAACAGGACAAAAACAACAAGATTAAACTTTACAATTTATTTTTTGAATAGTTTCAAGACGTATAAATTTAATAAAAAAATAAAGTTATTCAACACACACACACACAATTCTTTATTTTCCATAAAGTGGTATGCAAGTACAAGCTTCATTCTTAGAACAATTGTGATCCACTTTCTGCCGTTTTCTTTTTTTTCCAACTGGAGTTAGAAGCACCCAGAACTTCAATGAATAGGGTTCAGCAGTGCCCTATGAACAAACCTATTACTGCTGTTTGCAACACCAACAAACAAACATCTACTTTAAAGTCACACTCCAACCATAGTTTGTGACTTGGCAAAATCTTTCCCAGTAGTCTTTTTTTATTTATGATGGTGCAGTTTTTAGCCAAAATCAAAAAGACTGTCATTTCTTAAGACATATTTTATGCCCAGCTGCAATAGCTCATTAGAAATACAATTCTGGTTTGTTGGCTCAGGGTAACCCCGCCCCCTTCCCTGTTGCTGGGAGCTCTGTCTGCGTGTATTAGCTCATTAATTGAGAGGAGATAATTAACTTTGGGTAAATTTTTCATTTTTACTGTGGCTATATTAGGGCCGCCTGAACTTTGCTGGGGTGTTCCTGGAGCTGTGACCTTTCATCCCCGTTAAAGCATGATGTTCCTCATGGGTCCCTCCTGCCACTCCGAAAGTTTTGAGCTGCACAAAATATTGCGAGCGGTGAGGAGAGGTCCATTCTCTGCTCCAGCAAAGTTCACCCCCGCTCCACCGACGCCCAGTCTGCTAGACGCAAGTGCGTGGTTCCGCTAGACCAACGCAGAAATCTTGAACGCTGGATCACCGCTGCTTCACCAGCGCTGCTTCACCAGCGCTGCACTGGCGGCAATTAAACGTTGCATAAACGTTGGTGGAGCGGATATTAGAGTGGACACGGCATTGCTGGAACGGTGTCGACCGTTGAAGCAGCGATCCATGGCAGCGATGAACTTTGATGTGTTGTTGTCATAGCGGAGCCGGAGCGAGACCGGAAACTGGCTAAAAATACGGGGAGAAATGGACTTTGAATTAGCCCAAAAACTGCATCACCATGAATCCTGAGAGACGCACGCATGCGCAGAACGCCTTAAACCTACGCTAAAGCAACCAACGCTACATCAACGCTCGCTATAGCTCGCTGCTGCTAAACCAATGCTAAAGCTACGCTGCCTTTAGCGGTACATCGCTACACCAACGCCCGTGTGTTTGATTTTTTTTCCCCCCAATTTGCGCGCGGTAACGATCGTTGTCAAAATTTGGCGCCGCTCCAGGTACGTTCCAGCAACGTTCGGGCGGTGTGACCAGGCCCTTACCCATGAGTAACAGAGGCAGGTTTATCCAGCGTGTTAGATCGTCCTGTATACTTTTCAGTAATGGAGTGTAGTTTAGTTGCACCAGTTCTGATAGTTTTGGGGAGAAATAAATACCTGATTTAACTGGGATTGAGGTCGTTTGCTCGGCATTACTGTTTAGTGACAATAAAACGGATTTGTTCCAGATAATTGAGTAGTCTGAGATGGAGGAAAATTCATTAATAATTGTTACTGTGGTCTGATATTTGTAACACACTTTACTGTGTTGTCTCTCCTATGACTATTTACTTTTTTTTTTTTTTCCATTCTGGCCGGTGAAAACCTTTTTCTATCCTGTAAATCTTTAGTGTGTTTGTCAATGTAACTTTCTTCAGTTTGCCCCTCTCTTAACGTCTGGAATATAAAGATAAGTTGCAGGAACCTATGATCCTGCAACCCCGTCTGTGGCCAGGCAACCACGGAGTCCCCATCATCTATTTATGTACAGAGGTGCCTTGCATGGCAAACTGAATTTGTTCTAGTCATCTTAGTCATGTCAGATTTTAATATTTTTTTAACGTAAAATTTGATTTTTTTTTTTTTTTTGTTGCAAACATTGTTCATATAGTGATGCAACTCCGTTTTTTGGGAATCAAGCAATGACTGTGATTAAGGCTGAGCAATGAAACAATAGCTATAGATATTGTGATAGTACTTTTTCTCAATAGTAAAAGGAGTGTCGTCATAGACTTTTATTTTGAAGGGTCTGAAATTAACACTCACCAGTTATGATCTTTTTCTCCTGTTTGGCAAGTAAAAGTTAGAGGGTTAGTCACCACATGGAGAGTAAATGTTTGTGTAAACTCAGTCATGTTTATTAGCTCTTCTTCTGGTGAATTACTTTTGTCCTCTTTGTCTCCACCGTCTGCACGCGAGGTAAACAAAACACACACGAGTCACAACATTCCACCCACTCCATCACTTCACTTGTGCAGCACTTAGTTTGGCTGATAAAACAGCAGAATATGGACATTCATAGGACATTCATAAAAGCTGTATTTTCTAAAAATAAAATAACTTATTAGGTACTTCTGTGTAAAATAGTGTTAGAATTTGGCTGATAAAATATATGTTTGGCCGGCAGATTTTTTTATTTTTTTTTATCAAATGGCCAACTTGTCCAGGGTTTCAAAAATTTAATTTGATCCCCTGTGTGGAGGTATTATAGTAATTCAATATTAACCTCAATTAATTAAATTAACAGAGTAACGTGCACTGCAAATTGTACAGAAGACATGTTCCTTCTAAAACTGGATTACCACCAACCTTTTCATCACCTGAAGCAGTGCCACCAAACATGTTCAATCTCAGACTGAAATAAACCATAATTCTCAAGTTCCGACCTTCACAACAGCAACAGTCTAAACTACCAGAAGAAATTCACAGAATTTGATTTTAGTTCCTAGTTTTTTTTTTTTTTTTTTTTTTTTTTTTTTAACTTATCCTGTACGGCTGAGAAAACAGATATGAGTTGACAGCCTCTTGTGTTTGATAGATTTAACTGTTACAATTGGGGGTTATAAATCATCAGACACACAAAGTGTATATTTGTATAAACCCCTTTTGTAATTTAAGCTAAACTTTATTTATATTAAGTATGTTTGTATCCTCCTTTATTTGGAAAAGAATGATGACTCCGGGGGGGGGGGGGGGGGGGGGGGGGGGGGGGAATATAATAAAACAACAGGCAACAAGATGCTGGAAGTTAATAATCATTACAGTCAAGTGTGAATGTGAGTCCACACACTCAGTTGTTACACAAATACCTGCTGGGTCTGGAGTCTGCACAAACTTGTCAACATCCAGTTCACACTTATGCATACAAACCAATACATCCAAAGCACCTCATTCCATCACGCTAACCAACTGTGCAAAGGTGACCCGCCCTCAAGCTCCAGGCAACCGCAGGAGATCCAGGAGAGAGCACGGCAGGAGCCGGTCACCCCCACCTAGAGGAGGGACGACCAAGAGAAGTGGGGGTCCCTGAAAGGTGTAGAGAACATAGACCGACCGGGATCTCTCAATGTTGTAATTTAAGAGGGGCCATGCACCCAAGGGCAAAGACCAGAACCTGCACAATAAACACACGGACACCCTCCAGGCTTAGATGGAATGTGAGAAGTGCACTGAGGGGACATCTCCTGATTGCTTACAGTGATGTCCAATCACCCTCTCACCAAGGGGCCCTAAATTTCTATGGTTCAGTTAAAATTAGAGGGTAGAGCGCTAAGAGGACATCTCCTGGTGCTGGCAGTGACATCCAAGCACCCCCCACCAAGGGTCCTATATGTCTAATGTGCACTTAAAACCAAGAGAAGGGGACACAACTGTGCGGAAACCATGGGAGGGGGGACCACTGCTCAGCTCCCGTGGTGCATCGCAGGCCAACCCCCCCTCCACCCTAATAAATGGTCATATGTGGAAGAAGGGTAGGTCAGGGACAGCTGCCAGACTGACCCCAGCCTGTGGAAACAACCCCCTCCCCCAGCATTGGGCCCGAGTCCCCCAAAGCCGGTGGCCCCACCGCATGAAAGCCAACACCCCCCGCCCCACACAAGGAAAGAGGAGCCAAGTGGGGGCCACTCCCAAGGTCAAGACCACTCCCCGCCCCCAAGCACTGCCCCTGTAACATCTTTGGTCAGGCACTGGCGGGACCAAGGCAACCCAACCAGTGGAGGCCCCCAAGGTCCCATACCAGTGGTGGACCTCCACCTCCCTCCAACAAATTTCCCCTCCCCTCATGTCCGCTCCCCCAGATCCCGCCATGGTAGGCGTCACCTGGAACAAACATGGGCCCCAAGAGAGTTGCCCCACCCCCATCGCAGGCCCAGAGAAGGAGTGATCCCAGCCCCCAGATGCAGACGGGCAGCCCATCCGGCACAGACAGACCCCCCCCAGGACTGGGGCTCCACGCCAGCCCCCTAGCACAGCAAAATGACCACCCTCCACAGCCAAGCCAGGCCCCCACCCAATTGCGCCATCCACAACCCCCCACGGTCAGGCCCGGGAGACCATGTGGCCCCCACACCCACCCCACCCAGGTGCTGGACCAGACCATCCCTAACCAGGCTTCCCCGCCTGCCCACGGGCACCAATGAGGCCCAGATAACCCCAGCAGAAAGTCAAGGCGCGGCGACACCCAAGAACCCCGCCTCCTAAGTCATGGAGTTAGCTATGGGAGACCAGAGAGACTAATTTCCTTCCAAGTTATTTGAACTATTGACTGACATTTTTTCAAAGCTGATATGATCCATTTCAGATTCCTGTAATGACTGACATTCATATTTTTTTTTTCTTGTTTTTCCATTTTGGTAAAAAAAAATTGCTATACAAAGAGTTATGAAGATTATAGATACTAATCTTTCTTCTGTATCGATGGCACTCATGTCACCCAGAACACAAAGTGAAGGTGAGGCTGTGATTCAAACATTAGGTCAGACTGATAGATCAGCACATACAGCGCCTTGTGAAAGTATTTGCCACCCTTGAACTTTTCAGCCTTTTTCCACATTTCAGGCTTCAAAAATAAAGATGTTAAACTGTAATTTTTTGTGAAGAATCAACAACAAGTGGGACACAATCATGAAGTGGAACCAAATATATTGGACATTTCAAACTTTTTTAACAAATAAAAAACTGAAAAATTGGGCGTGCAAAATCATTTAGCTCCTTTCCTTTCGGTGCAGCAAACTCTCTCTCTAGATGTTCAGTGAGGATATCTGAATGATCTAATAGTGACCTAAATGACTAATGATGATAAATAGAATCCAGCTGTGTGTAATCAATTCTCCATAGTAATGCACCTGCTCTGTGATAGTTTCAGAGGTCCGTTTAGAGAGCCTCATGAAGAACAAGGAACACGCCAGGCAGGTCTGAGATACTGTTGTGAAGCAGTTTAAAGATAAATTTGGTTCCACTTCATGACTGTGTGTCGCACTTGTTGTTGATTCTTCACAAAAAATAGTTTTATATCTTTATGTTTGAAGCCTGAGATGTAGCAAAAGGTTGAAAGGTTCAAGGGGGGCCAGAATACTTTCGCAAGGTGCTGTACCTGTTGCCAGAGAGCCTGGACAGGTGTACAGAACCACAGAGCATGCATGTAATTGTCGGGTATATTACTATCACAATGCTCACAAATATATGAGTTTTTGAGATCCATATTGAACGTCCTCTGTCCAGTATAGTAAATTCTGTGAAGAGTTTTAAATTGGATTAGTTGTAGGTTTGGACTTTTTGTTAGTTTGAAGGTATTTAGACAAATTTCTGACCAGAAGCTTATTTCTGTACTTCTGCCTAAGTCTGCATCCCATTTTGTTGTTGGGATTGAGACTTCTTTATATAAGTTGCATATGAGTTTGTATATTTTGGAGGGAGTTTTATTCAATGAAAAATTAATCATAGAGGTAACTAGTTCTGGTAATTTTAGGTCATTATCTTTTAGTTCTTAGCTTATTAAAAGGATGTTGACAAACATGTTTGTCAATTTGATATTTATTCCGTAAAACTTTGAAAACATTAGAATTTATTTGTAGAAGTAATGTTGTTTTTAAATGGAACAGTTTAGTGTTCTGTTTTATTGATGTTCTCTTTTAAAACTTGAAAGCTTTTGCTTTAATGTTCAGTTTAGTTTGTAATATTTATGCCTTTTTTGTTTTCTCGGGGAAAAAAATTGATGCACCATGTTCTTTCAGTGCATTTGTTATGTTTAAAGTATGATGGGAAATAAAGATTTCAATCTAAACAACCTGCTGATTGTTAGGTTTAAAGCACAGTCTTTGAACTAATAAAAATCCATAAGAACCAGGGTTCAAGCAAATGAAGAGAGTAAGTTTCTTTTCCCAGCTGCAGCAGGAGAGAGAGCGCACAACAGAGCTCCGCACGCGCAGAAGCTCCCAACGATCTCTCACGCTCTTCTCTTGCCTTGCTGCTTTTATTCAAAACAAGGTCAAGGTGGTTCACACACTTCACAACTGTCTGTTGGCATGAAGAGATAGAGGAATTTTAGGAGTAAACCTCCTCTAGGTGCTGGGGAGACACAATGAGCACAAAGAGTCTTCTGTTTTTAAAACACGCACACACACGCACACACACACACACACACACAAACACGCACACACACAGCATTTCTTGATTAATATACTTCAAGACTTAAGCTTATCTTACACTGATGATTACACATTTCTCTAATGAGCCACAGAGTGTTCACATTTGACAGATATAATTATATGGTTTATATCCTGATAAATATCGTTATATCGTTATTGGCTGATATGAAAAAAAACATTATTGTGATAAAAAAAATTCACTATCTCCCAGTTCTAACTGTGATGCAGATGGTTTGTTCTTAATGATGTTTTAAATGAGATGTACCACTATATTTGTGTAGAGCATCTTTGCACCACATAAATAAGGATCAAATTTAAGGAAGAAAAAGCTAATACATAATCAAAGTGCTGATGTTACCCACACTACAACAGGAAACGTCTTTTTAGGAGATGCGCTTCTTCTTCTTTCTTGGTTTAGTGTTTTTTGCTCAAAATTAAAAATAATTTCATTTCTTCTTTTTTTTTAATCTTCAATAGTTAACAGATTGGGTTCAACAAAGTAAACTAGTGAAAATAAGTATGTAATTTTTTTTTATGTCATTACAGGCTTTACTCCTCCACTGATAGGCTCTGCTCGACTCACTTCAGGAGGTCCTCCACCAATCAAAGATTCTCAGCCTCGGTATGAAGCATGAGGCTTCTGAGGCAGTGTATGAGGCAGTTACAGGGGAAAAGGTCATCTCATAAAATGTTATCTGCTGTTCACATACAGATATGACTGGTTCCAAACTGATACAGCCGTCCATTTGGTTATATACACCAGAAAAAAGGTAATTGCCCATGGTTATCAAAGCAGCAGACGCAGTTACAGATTATTTTGCTGTGCTCTCCAGATCTGAACGTGTGCAATGTAAAACTCATTAAAGTCCACTCTGATCGTCTTGTAATGTATGGTCAAAGCGTTTCCAGTGGTCTTTCAATTATGATGATGCAGTTTTTAGCCAAAATCCCTGTGTTTACTACGGCATAGTTTCTGCAGAGCAGCAGGAGTTCATAAGGGATTTGCTAATGCGTTATGGGCTGAACTGTGGCAGTGGAAAAGCCT
The DNA here is from genome assembly GCA_016861445.1 of Oryzias woworae. NCBI lineage: Eukaryota > Metazoa > Chordata > Actinopteri > Beloniformes > Adrianichthyidae > Oryzias > Oryzias woworae. The sequence goes on along the minus strand of BOLG01001485.1, from coordinate 35,429 downwards.
GCCCCTACTTCCCGTCATCCCTTTGTTTACGTGCTCTACCGCTAGTTTACAGCCCCTCACACCCACAAGCTAACATTAGCGGTGCAACAAAAATGATGAGCAATATCAGAGTTGTCCAGTTGTACAGTTTTGATCCAGATGCCAGCTCAGACGAGGAAAGCTAAGACGTTCATGGATCTGTTAGGAAGTGGATGCATCAGAGTGGAGCAGAGCAGGGAGCTTATGGCCTGCCCATTGTAGTACCTATGTCACTGCTACAAGCTTTTCAAACAGCATTTTTGTCTGCTCCTGATTTACTACGGTTTGAATAATACTCTGAAATGCTGTTTTAAGCTTAATTTTCTTTATGTACTGTCTGTCCTCTATTGTGAGAAAATGCCACAAGAACATGTTAAAACACCCTTTTCATGAGAGTGGGTCTTTAAACGATCACCTGTCTTGTCTGGTGGCATTGTTCAAACATCTTCATTTGACTTTCAGGTGGAATATAACATCTGCCATGCATCTTGTTCCTTCAGATTCCCAGCTCTGGCTGTATGACTGTGGACCTAACAGCAGACCTTCGGGTGGAAATCCTGCTTGGAAAAATGTCCTACATGATAAATTTGAGTGAGCAGCACAACTACAATTCAACTAGTCTGTTCAATTGAACAACTCTCCATAATGGATTTACAGCATTTGCAGCTTGACCAAAGAAATATTTCTTTTTTTAGTAGGGGTGTAACAATTAATTGATTTCAATTCCTACAATCCAACCAGATCGATCTGTCTGAGGCAGACTCTCATCTCATTTATTCTAATTGACCTACACCATAAAACATTGTTTCAAATTGAGATAAATCAATAATTGATTTTGCAAAATACCATCTGGATTGATACAGGGTAGGTTTATTTTACTAGAACGTAAAAATGACCAAGTTCATCCTAGCAAACAACGCATGTGATGCAGTAAAACTGATCAACCATCATTCCAGTTCAATGTGTGGAAACACTTTACAGAGTCATGTGACCATACAGTGTTCTAGAATGTTCTAATAATGTTCCTTTGGATTATTCTGATGTGGAAAAACAACAGTGGAATGAACTTTATCAAACTCAAAAGTGAATGGATTTGACATTCATTCTTGTTTACTTGTTTGTTTGTACACATATTTATTTACACTTGATGATCTTGAAGAAACACAAGAATCAGGAAAACTTCACTGTTCAGTAGCAGGTTTTTACCTCTGAGTCTCACTGTTGAAGTTCTGGATGAAGATGTTCTGATCCATTTTAGATCAGTGAATCGAATCGTTCCCGTATCCACTATGAAAACGATCAGAAACCAGAAATTATTATATGAATGGAATTGTTGTTAAAACCAATTGTTATACCCCCATTCTTTAGTCTAAAGTGTGTGAAAGTTGAACTGCATGCTACCACTTTGCAGTTATTTTGGTTTCTGTTGCGATTTGATGGCTAGAGATTGCTGCGGGACACATGAAGCATGATGGCAACAGGCCAGCATCCCTCTGACAAACAGTGTTTTGAGTTTTCTTAATATTAAGAAACATTAACATTGTGCAGTTTTTTGGTTGGGCTAACACAGCTTCTTGTGTCCTCTCTTCCTGAATGTTTGAACTTGAATTTGTGCTCCAATTAGGTGAAAAAAGTCCTATGAAAAGGTCTGGGAGCATGTTCTGTATCTAGAGCACAGCTAGTTTCCAAAGCTAAGCTCATTCAGAAAGCTTACTAATGAAAACAACTCAAAAAATCCAGACTGCAATGTGGACAAAGGCTGGAATGATCACCAGCTGTATTCAGTGCTGAGTTTTTATCAGTTTTGCGCACACAGTCTGCACAGTAAACTGCAGCTTTTCTCATGATGTGACTTTTTCTTTTTTCAGGTCTGGCTCATGAAGTTGATGCAAATATTTCTGGTAAGATGACTTGTAGCCTTGCTGAGCCTTGTCCAAGATTAAGCCCTAAACTTCACCATCCATTTTATTCCATGGTGACCACCATTCACTTCCCAAAATGTGGGACACAGTCTGTGTTGGAAGCAGCCAAACTAACATTACACGTTGCTCTTTTGGTGATCATTTTTCTGCTTTTCATTTGGTGTTGTCTGCTGCACAAAATGAAATGTTCAAGTGAATCCACAGACATTTGTTTGTAATGATCACCTGTGGGGAATGTGTGTGGAAGAATGGCTTGCTCTTCTAGAGAAGACTGAGTTGATAAAAGTTTAGCTTTTTTCCCAGCAAGCTTGAATTTTCTACCTACTGTTCTTTGGATATGTGAAAAGCCTCTACTCCATGGAGTGGTCCAGTCCGGTTTACAATGGATCAGGCAATTCAGGAGAGCGTTTCCACTCAAAGTTGGATGGTCACGGTGCATGCAGGATGGAGGTCATCCTGCAGCTCATTGTTTTTTCCCTTGGCTTTTGGTACTTTGTATATTCAAAGCATGTATTGCTGTTTGAGAGAAGATCGCAGAAGACAAAGAGCAACGCAGCTGCTTTCTCTGGCTTTCTTTCGTCATCACGTCAACAGTAGCTCTGCGCTAACCGCTCTGTTCCATTTTTTTGTGGACCTGCAACCAACAGGGTCTAAAAATGGAACAATTCATTCTTTTTTTTTTTTTTTTTCTGATCCGCTTTATCACTTTCGGGGTCATGGGGCTGCCGGAGCCTAACCCGGCTGCTCATGGGCGAAGGCAGGGGACACCCCTGGACTGGTCGCCAGTCTGTCGCAGGGGCCATAGTCACACACTCATGCACACTCACATCCACACCTAGGGACAATTTAGAGTAATCAACTAACCTGTGAAGCATGTTTTTGGATGGTGGGAGGAAGCCGGAGTCCCCGGAAAAAAAACCCACGCATGCACAGGGAGAACATGCAAACTCCACACAGAAAGGTCCCCCATTGGTGACACTGTTTCAAGTCCCCCAGCTGGGACTTGAACCGGGAACCTTCTTGCTGTGAGTCAAGAGCGCTGTGCCACCGTGCAGCCCCCCCAAAAAAAAAAAAAAAAAAAAATGGAACAATTCGATCCAGCTTAATGGGTCCATTTTATCATGGAAACTTCCTAAGTACCATACCAGACCATATCGTGCTATACTGTACCGTACGGCACCGTACTGTACTGTACTGTACCGTACCGTACTATACCGCAGCAGACCATATCGTGCTATACTGTACCGGACCGCACCGTACTGTACTGTACTGTACCATACCGTACTATACCGCACCAGACCATATCGTGCTATACTGTACCGGACCGCACCGTACCCTACTGTACTGTACTGTACTGTACCGTACCGTACTATACCGTACCAGACCATATCGTGCTATACTGTACCGGACCGCACCGTACCATACTGTACTGTACCGCACCGCACCGTACGGTACTATACCGTGCCAGACCATATCGTGCTATACTGTGCCGCACCGTACCATACTGTACTGTACTGTACCACACCGCACCGTACCGTACTATACCGTACCAGACCGTATTGTGCTATACTGTACAGGACCGCACCATACTGTACTGTACTGTACCGTACCGTACTATACCACACCAGACCATATCGTGCTATACTGTACCGGACCGCACCGTACCCTACTGTACTGTACCGTACCGCACCGTACCGTACTATACCGTACCAGACCATATCGTGCTATACTGTACCGGACCGCACTGTACCATACTGTACTGCACCGTACCATACTGTACTGTACCGCACCGCACCGTACTATACCGTACCAGACCATATCCTGCAATACTGTGCCGTACCATACTGTACTGTACCGTACCGTGCTATACTGTACCGTACCGCCCTGTACCATACTACACCGTACCAGACTGTACCAGACCGTATCGTGCTATGATGTACCGGACCATACCGGACTGGACCGGACTGTACTGTACCATACTGTTCCATACCGTGAAAACAAGGCAAAAGTGATGGCTGTATGTTTACTGTGCTGTCAGGTGATCTTTCTGTCTGAGCAGGTTTTTCTTCCTTCTCTTTGTGTCTGACATAAACTCACATACCATCATTTTGTCATTCATAGTCCACACTGCCTTCTCTGTGGGGAAGATCCAGTTATCCATGCGTAAACTAACCAAAGGAAAATGGGGGACATTAGGGCAACCTTTGGAACACCACGACACGTTTCTATGTAAAAAAGACAGAGGTGAGAAATGTCATTTGATCTTTTGCAGATCAAAATAAGTCAAAAGTTGTTTGGATGTGACGTAAAGGAAAAAACAAAACCAATGAAGTCTCACAGCTTTGTCTAGAAAGTACTAACTTTTAACACTTTCCCCATTTTTTAGGTTTGTAGACCAAACCTTTGCTGATTTTGTCTGTTCTTTGCTGTTCTCATTCTCAAATGATCGACCAGTAAACATTCACCCTGTGGGTGGGGTCATTCTGGAAGCTGTGCCTAAACTGTTCTCTTTCCTTTTAGATAGAATACTTTTTTAATCCCTCAAGGAAACACCAATTAAGCAGCTCTCCAGCAAAGAACAGATAGAATACATCACAGTGGCAAGATAAAAGAAGATAAGACACATCACATAAAGAAAAAAAATCATCAATTAAATCAAAACATAATGAATGTCAAAAGGTGATATGAGACAAGAACCGTCCTACTGTTTAGTGTAGCCACTGATTTTAAAGCTTTATATACTAGAAATAAAAGATGTTGTGTATCTGTTTGTGTTTTTGCTGGGACAATAAAACAGTTCATTAGGGTATGGGGGGTGTAACTTGGCAGTGGTTCCAGTCTTTTTGGTTGCCTGATTGGCTCTTTTGTAAACACACCTTAGATGTGTGGGGTCCTTTATGGAAGGGTGCGTTGAAGATGTAGCATAACAAACACACACAATGTTCTTCATCACCAATTTTAACTACACTTTTTACTACACACAGATCAATTCAATGAAATCTTCCTGCAAATTCTTCTTTATAGGTGGTTCAACGTGTGTTACTGCTCACAAGGATGTAAATACAGAGCTATGATTACTGATCTTGTTCTTTACAGCTATCTTCTATCGAGATTGTGTGCTGGTGTCTAAGTTGGAGGTGAACTATAACACTCAAGTGTTCAGGCTCCGGTTTCCACAGGGGACTATTATGCATGTTCCTGTTGGAAAACACATCTACCTCAAAGCCTGCATTAAAGGTAAACACCAGGAATACAAAACAAAACAGCCAAAACATTTTAACTGTTTACACAAAAATTCACATTCCAAGACAAAGTTATAAGAGCAATCATCTGGCTTTACTTCAAAGTTTTGAAATTGCAGCCTATGTAAGGGACTAATTACAAAACTGGAGCTTAAACACAGCAGAGGAACAACTGCCAACATGAAAACGTCTCCAGCAGAACAAATGCAAGAGTCAAATGCATCAGTACTTCAGAGTATTACATTCAAATTCTAATTAATTGTATTTAGAAAGCACATTTCATGTTAAAGAAACCACTCAAGGTGCTGTACATAAGAAACAATCTAAAACACAAAAACACTGTTCCCCATACGTGCAATAGAACAAGTTAAACCCCTCCTAATATTGTGCACAGAAATGAACACAAAGCACTGTCTGTGGCGTCACATCTCTGCCATTAATTGAAGGGCGCGTCTCTTACAACTGCACCGCACAGTCCTAACTGAGCGCGTGCGCACGCTGCGTTCTGACTACATGCTCGCTCCGTTTTTTTTTACTCAGTTTTTCTTTGCGCTTCTTTCGTTTCAGGGAGGGGTTTTTGTCTCTCAGGGAGCGTCAACCTTTCTGGTTGATCTGATTGGCCGAAATTTCGATTCAAATCCGGTGAGGCAGCGGGGCTTTAACAATGCTTTAATAGAAAAAAACAGTGGATGTAACGCCGCTGAGGAAGGAGACCACTATGAAAAAACAACGGGTTAACCATGATCTTAACAAACGTCAAACACGTCTGACACACCATCTCCTGACCCCTGAGGTGCTCAAAGAGGAGGAATGGCCATAAGCTGCAGTTAATAATAATAATCATTTTGTGGTGTTATCCATACCTTCAGACTACACACCCAGCAGGCTTTACGGTTGCAGGGGGCGTGGTTTTCCCTGTTCCTATATAAAGTTGACTTTACCGCCTTTTTGCAGTTGGCATATGCGTGAAATAAAGTTTCATGTCCTGAAGATCAGAAGTGTCTTTTCTTCATTGCCACAATTTCAGTATTATTTCACAGTATTTGTTATAGCTGTTATTAATAAACATCACTATATTAAAAAAAATATGAATGTGAATTATTTTATCTATAAAGAATAATAAATTCTGGTTAAATTGTGTCATTTTTGACGTTCATTAAGATCATGCTTAGCAACTGACCCCGTTTTTTCATAGTGCACTCCTTCCTCATTTTTTTTTAATGTAAAGCACGGTGCTCTGGTTAAGGCCGTAATGTCGCCCAACCGACGGTAACTAAAGTCTACATGTATATTTACCTAATAAAGTGATTTACACGAGTCAAACTTAAAGCACAAAAAAACCCGCTGCACTTCTTTATCTTGTTCTTGGTCGTTCGTTAATGTTTTAATCCACCTGTCATTCGCCATTTTTTTTACGCTCGCTCAGTTGTTAAATACTCGCCCTTCAATTAATGGCAGAGATGTGACGCCATACTGTCCGCCCTGTCCTCCTGTTGTCTGGGCTGTGAGTATCCAGTCAACACAAGCCCCACCCCACCCCCCAGCCGTCCCCCACCATCAGGGCCCGATGCGCCTCATCAAGCCCAGGCAGCTCGGAGGACCCAGAACAAGAGACAGAAAATAGAAATTTAAATAATTTAAGACAAGAAACCTTTAAAAATTCCCCCCAGAATCCATGCCAACAAAGAAGAAGACTTGGTCTCATAACAGGTTAATTTAACCTAATTTTAAAAACCAGCAACCAAATAAAACAAGACTTTATCATAAACACACTGTCCTTTCCTCAGTTTGAGAAACACAGGTGGTATAACCTGGTACAACAACTGAAGACGACAGGGAACACCACCCCCCGATGCATTGCATGTCCTGTTGTCCCAACTTATTCTGGGTCTACTTTTTCCCTTTTGTTTGAGCCTGATTAGTCCAGCTTCAAAGGTTATCAAACAAATGTATGCAGACTGTGTAGCTGAAATGTTCACACGGTGTCTGGGATGCACTGTTGTGTCTAATGGGGATGAAATCATTTCAACAAAACAAATTTATTTTGAGAAAAGTCCAAATGTGAAGCTAAACTAATGCACTGCGTTCTTCCCGACTACAGCTCCTGTGTGCAGACAACCATCACACCTTCACCACTGCTATCAGGAAAGGAACGTTTGCATAGAATCAAACTGGAAGGCAGGAATTGAAACATTTGATAAAAATGTTCAGATTTGTTCTAGATTTCCTTCCGATTTCTCAGTCTATGCTTTTAAAAAACACATGTACAATTAACTACAGTCCAGCAGTAAACATGTATCACTACATGTTTGACAGCATGCTGTTCATGAGGATTGCTGCTATAATTTGTGTGGCTGTAATCCATATTTGAACAAGTCAAATCCTTTTTCCTCCCTCACCAGTCATTTGGTTTCTGAACTAGCAGACCACTGTTCCATATGATGAATCAAAGCATGCCTTGATCTGCAGACAATGAGGTGGTGAGGCCGTACACTCCTGTAGATCAACGTCTGGCTGCAGGTCTGCACTCCCCATCACAGGAATCTGACCTCTACCTCATGATCAAGGTGTATCCAGACGGTGTCTTCACCCAGCACCTGAACAGCCTGCGGACTGGTGAGAAACATGACCCTGTTTGGGAACAACATTATCTGGACTCAGAAACTACAACCACTATTCTTAAATCAGACTGATCTAAATAAGGTTTGTTTTGCAAGTAATTTTCCTAGAACGTGATCTTACTGCCTCATTTTTAATGACCCGTGGTACTAGTAAGGATCAATCAGGCATGCCTGCTCTGCCATATAGACAAAAAGCAGGGATGCTAACAGTTTTCTGAGATCCAAGCTACTTTACTTTTAAGACAACAAACACCAAAAGATCTGCCTATATTTGAGCCTGTCAGGAGAACCTTAGACAGTGATTATCAGTGCACTGAACGAACACACCCTTCCGAAGATGAGGAGAAAGAAAAACACATCTGGCACTAGGTTTTCCTTTGGCTTTCCAGTGGGTGGTGCAACAGAGTTTAGTGCCCTGATCATTGGGCAGCACTCCAAAGGTACATGCCTCTTGATGACACTGTTGCTGACCACGCTGAGATCTTTCAGGGTGAAACGCGGACCCAGCAACAGGATCGCTAGGTCAGGTGGTGCGCCTCGGTCTCACTTCTGATCGAGGTGGCGCACAGGCCAGCCCACGCCTCAACAAACGCTCCTGCAGGCTGGAATGGCCCTCCGCCATGTACTGTAGTTAAACAAACAAACATGGTGTGACATATGTATCAGAGGATGTTTGATTAGCCGCTCTGAAGGTCAGTCAAGTGATGTACTCCACGGTGGGGAGGATTCTTTGTAACATGTTTTTAAATATATTTTTACTTTTTACCTAGCTTTGATTTACTCACTCATCCCTTCCACATAATGAGCACCACAGGCATAAACATTCAAATTCACATCAACATATTTAATTGACAAATACATTTTAGCAATAGTTGTTTATGAAAGGTTGTTTGATGCATCTGTGCTCCTAGAAACATGACCTTTTTTTTATTGTTTTCCGCAGCAAATCCTGAAGTGGTGTTGTTTAGTCTCAGGCCTTGCAGAGTTCTTGTCTGAATAGGCTGACATCAAAAATCAAACTGTCAAGGCTGTCTTTAGTTTCATCACCTTTATCAATAAAATGTGTTTTGCAGAATGGTCTTATTAGAGCTATAGTCAGCATGGAAGTCGTCTTGAAGTTTGCTTTTGATTTTTATTTTAAGCATTAACATGAATCAAATATTTATTTTCAAAAGGTGACCATGTTTCTGTTAGTGGTCCTGAGGGCTCTTTCAGTGTTTGTCTTCTGCGGGATGTAACACACCTCTTCCTGCTGGCTGCTGGCACAGGTTTCACGCCCATGGCTCGCCTTATCCGCTTTTCTCTCCAGGAGATTGAAACTATCAGGTAGGAGCAATCGAAACATACAAAATATAAAGATCAATCCAAATAATCTGTACCAAACCGTTCTAGAGCACAATTTGGTCAGTGCTTCTGTGGTCAGGGACAATGTGGGTTGTTGTGCAGATCAAATCAAACTTTATTTATAAAAAGCGCTTCTCGTATCTGGCGTAACTCGAAGCATTTTACTTTGAAAAACAAAGCAAAAGCAAAAACACAATAAAAACCCAACCCACCCTTTACCCTCTCAACCAATAACACATACAACCCATGACCCCAAACACAATGAGGAGGATACTAATAAAATCATTTCTAAGAGAAGCTTAAGTCTCGGCTCCGCTGTGAGGAAACAGTATTTTGGAATCTATTCATGCCAGGATCAGTTCAGTCACAGGAACGCCGTAACAGCGCCCATCCAGACCGGGACATCAATGAAGTCCACAGCTGTGAGGCTGCAATGAAGAACATCAGCCGCCCCAGCAAGAGCGACCACTGCAGCAACGATACCACACCAAACCAGCAAGTCCTGGAACAAAAGATCCTCACAGAAACACCGGGGCTAAAATCATAGTAAAATACTAAAATGAAAAACTTCAAACGAATTTAAAAACATAAAATAAGATTAAAAGCATACAATAAAATACATAAAATTGAGTATGTAATAAAACTCATAGAATAAATGAGAAGATAAGATCAACTAAAAGCTTAATTAAAAAGGTGGGTCTTGATTCTCTTCTTAAAAACCTTTACAGTCTCTGCAGCCCTGAGGTTCTCCTGCAGGCTGTTCCACAGGTGAGGACCGCAGTGGCAGAACGAAACCTCACCAAAGGTTTTGGTCCTCACCTTAGTGACAACTAAGAGGTAGAAGTAGATAGAAGTAGATCACTTAAATCTGAAGGTCCAAGACCATGAAAACATTTATAAACCATTAAAAGAACTTTAAAATCAATCCTGAAACGCACAGGGAGCCAATGCAGCGATTTTAAAATGGGTTTAATGTGTTCCCGCCCCCTGGTCCTCGTCAGAACTCGTGCCGCTAAAATCTTTCTAATAAAATCTGGTGATCTACTGGATCAGAAGCGGCACTAAGATCCAGCAGCACCAGAACAGAAAGTTCCTGGGTGCCTAAATGAATTCTGAGATCATTAAGAATCTTTAAAAGAGCTGTTTCTGTACTGTAGTTCATCCTAAGGAAGAATTTAACAATTTAGACAGTTTTTGCTACATTTATCTGAACAAAAAAAAAAGCACTAGGAGGTGAACCTTCCCTCTGAAATGATGCTTTGTTAACTTCTCATGATGATCAACATATACTATTTTCCTCTGCTGCTGCAGAGCGAGATCTGTGCTTGCTGATTGTTTTTTTTTCTTTCTAAGGAAAACAAAGCTGCTCTTTTTTAACCGACATGAGGAAGACATTTTATGGCACAATGAACTGGATGAGCTGGCAGCTGATAATGAAAGGTACTGCAGGTATCTGTGCACTTTTGTGTTGATAACAATGGTGTTTCTATACGCTTTTCTATGAGGTTAAAGTTCAGAAGTTTATGAGATTTGATCCCATGAAGATTGTTTTTAAGGACTTTCATTCTGCATAAATCTACGGTGGGTGCCAAAAGTATTCAGACCCCGTAAATTTTTCACTCTTTGTTATATTGCAGCCCTTTACTAATATAATTTCAGTTCATTTTTTCCTCATTAATGTACATACAGCACCCCATATTGACAAAAAACTCAGAATCTTTGAAATTTTTTATTAAAAAAGAAAAACTGAAATTTCACATGGTCCTAAGTGGTGAGACAGAAGTATGTTAGAGCAGGACATATATGTGGGCTGGAAGACATCGGTGAGATGTGCTGTAGGGGTGACAGAGAAATTCGATGTGGAGGTGGGATTATATCAGGGATCAGCTCTGAGTCTCTTCCTGTTTGCAATGGTGATGGACAGACTGACAGATGAGGTTAGACAGGAATCACAATGGACTATGATGTTTGCAGACGATATTGTGATTTATAGTAAGAACAGGTGAAGAAGAAGCTGGAGAGGTGGAGGTTTGATCTAGAAAGGAGAGGAATGTGTATTCATGTGTGTGGATAAGAGGGACCCTAGTGGAAGAGTGAGGTTACAGGGAGAAGAGAGAAAGAAGGATGCTGAGTCTAGAGCTACAGGAACAAGGTCTAGAGGAAGATCCAGGAGGAGGTTTCTTGATGCAGAGAAGACATGAAGGTAGTAAACTGGTGTTAGAGCAGAGGATGGAGGAAGCTGATTGGCTGTGGTGACCCCTGAAGGAAAAAGTCGAAAAGAAGATTCAACATAGATCTATGTGAGATCAGGCTGTAACCCACCTTAACCTGTTCTTTGACCTTTAATGACTCACACAGAAACTGTAACCAGAGGTGGAAGGAGTACCAAACGTTTGTACTTAAAGACCCACTCCAATGAAAACTGTGTTTTTAACATGTTCTTGTAGCATTTTCATCAAGATGGAGGCATATATCAAATCATTTGAGATTAAAATTTTGTATCTCAGTACTTGTTGATTCAAATCGTGTTGGAGCAGTAGGAGTAGATGAAAACCTAAGGCTTGAACAAGCAAGGGTTTGTGATGCCATGGGCAGGCCAAAGTCTCTCTGCTCCGCTCTGTTCTGATGCATCCACTATCAGACAGACAGATCCATGAACGTCTTGGTTTTCCTCGTCTGAGCTGGAATCTGGATCAGAGCTGGACGGACGGATAGCTCTGATGGCTCTGCAGTGCTAGAGGTGCTATAAGCTACCGGGAGAGATTGTCAATAAAGGAATGCTGGGAAATTAGCTGAGCTAAATTCTTCACCAACAGTACCACCCACTACTCAGAGGTGAATTTCGAATAAGTTCCTGCTGATCTGCAGAAACTGTCTTAAACAACCAACACGGCCTTTTTGCTTGTTTCTAAAAACAAAATCATCTTAATAAAAGACCAGTGGGAACAGTTATACAATAGAAAAATACATTGTTGGAGTGGGACTTTAAGGAAAAGTACTGTTACATTGTCCTGAAATACAGTCTGTAAATCTATAAGGAGTACTCAAGTAAAAGTCAAGACTGTCTTTGTTAAAATAAACTCAAAGTACTGAGTTACTAGAGGTAACTGAGCACACTTTTAGAATACTTATTGAGAAAGTTACCTTTTATTTCTTTTTTTCTACTCGTCAATGTTTTTGATAAATATATATATTTTTACTTTTAAAAGACATCAATGATCTTGAGGTTTATTTCCTTTTTAAAACTTGTTTTAGTAAAGAGAGTTGTAAAACAGTCACATCACAATGCAAGCATTTAACATAAATAAACTCAAACATTTTCAAATTCATAGTTATAGTTCCTGTACAGCGATGCAGCTTGAACTAGTTATTTCTAATGATGTGTTCACACCAGATGCCACTGGCACGGCAGGGATCAATGTTAAGTTAATGTGAAGATGCGATCTGATGTCTTGCGGCGCGATTTTGATGTCAGGCGCGCCGCGCTGCATCAACCAATCAAGGACTCAGCTTTGGGCCCCTGACGTGTTCAGCGACTGGATCAAAGGGTAGAAAAAAACGATTCAATATGGACGGTCAAAGCAAGGATTTAGAAATCTCAGTTCTTTATAAATGACACACCAAAACCAGACCTACAGAGAATCAGCTGGATAACAACTAGGAGTGTAACGAATCCCAAAACTCACGGTTCTCGGTTTTAGAGTCACGATTTGGATCAGTAAAATGGAAAAAAAAGAGGCAAAATAACTAGAGCAAAAATGTTCTGTTTTGAAAAGTTTTACAACATAAATGTTTAATAAAACATTTATAAAGGACTTTGAAACACTAACACACATATATATTACATAAAAACATGTTCTGAGGCCTATTTCTATAAAGAACAGACTAACAACCTGGTTGGTCTTGTGAGTATTTCTATGCATGCAAAAATACTCACGTTCATTAAAGCAAAGTGCATTATTGGGCACTGCATCCTTAAATAAACAGGATGGACGGATGGAATCATTTACAACTTTCAATTCTTCCCTGTGTCCTCTGCTGCTGCAGTACACCCCCCTTCAAACACACTTTTGAACAAGCATCAGGCAGTGACTTTAACTTCACATTAAAATAAAGATGGTGGACATGAATTTGAGGCGTGAACTGCGTGCTGTTTGATTGGAAAATGAATATAAATGACGCACACCAGGAGGTGGGAGTAGAGGGTCTGCAGTACACGCGTGTGCCAAAGTGTGGCGAGCGATCCGTATGGATCACAGATTATTCGTGATCCGTTACACCCCTCAGAAGGGATGGTTTTTATGCAACTAAATAGATCTTTTCATTTCTTTTGCACTAAGGAATGAGTAAAAGTAGTGCTCCATGGACATACTTTAGAATTGGAAATACCTAAACATAACTACTCCATTACAGTGAGACCAGAATATGTAATCTGTTTTTGTCCATCCTTGGCTGCATTTAGGGATTAATACAGTCCTTACATTTCCATTTCTTGAAACCTGGTAGTTTCCTGAATGTTTCCACATTTGAAGCTCCATGTAGTTTACATCCAAAAGTCTGCATCTGAATTTAAAGACCCTGTAAACATGACTTTCAAGTGTGAGGTCTTCACTGGCATTTGTTGGGTTGATTCAGGTTCCAGGTGGAGTATGTCCTCTCTGAGCCCCCAGGCCTCTGCAGCAACAGCAGAAAAGGTGGTGTGGACAAGGTTGTGCTGAGGGAGTTCCTGGTCAGGCCGCATGCATCTAGATGCTTCGTTTGTGTGTGCGGCCCCACAGCCTTCACTGAGCTCACAGTACGGTACGAATAAGCTCCTCATGCTATCAGCTGCTCTCCAGCTCGGGTTTAAGAAACCCCATTGGATAACTTTTGCAACATCAAATCTATTTCTAATTCATTCATTTGTAATTGCTTCTTCCAGGCTTAAAACACAAGAATCTTTCTAACAAACCGTCAGGACATGCAGGACATTTGTTTTGACTTTGACCAGGAGGAAAGCTCGTCTGTTGTAACTTAGAAAAAGCACTTCCTGTCTTTCAGAAGAAAGGCTTTCTCACATAGCCACTCAAATGCCATTCATGGTGCTTTATTTTGAAACTCTTTCCTCCATTTATTACAGCCATGTAAAATAGTAGCAACATATCAATATTTCAGTTATCTTAGCTTAATTTTCAGTGTAGGCTGGCTTTGATTCTCAATTCATTTTTCTACCAGATCTACCAGTTCATGTCCAGAACAAAGGTTCACTTTCTCTGCTGTTATATGAACTAATGCAGTAAAGCCCTTGGCTGGACAGAGGGAATCAGGAATGATGTGATCACTGGCACATTCCAGCATCCACATTGTGTTTGAAGATCAGTGAACACAATCAAAACACTACAGTCAGAGAATTGAAAGAAAAAAACTGAACTTTAGGGAAATTATAAAAAGGACTGCTCTCTGGTAAAACAGAATTCAGATGAAACATTCTTTTCTTTCTTCCTTTGCGTTGCTTCAACATTTTGATGTAGAACGGTCCTCTGTTTTCTCTCAGGTTGTTGAAGCAGCTGGACTTTAGTGAAGAGGAGCTCCACATCTTCCAGGGTTGACCAGCTCTTCAGCATCGTGCCTGCTAACATGCTGCAATGTCAGGAGGGGGCATGTCATCTACTTGTTGTGATGGCAGGAGTGCAGCATGGATGAGATGCTGAAGAACCTAGAGATGCACAGCTTTTATTCAAGGCTTTTGGAAGTAGACAGACAAGTAGACAGTTCTCTTCATATAAACCAAGTACAGCCAAGACTTTTGTGGACAGTGGGGTTCGGCTGTGCAGTCCAAGTGCTCTGTCTTGGGAAGGGAAGAGAAGTGCTTCTGAAAGGAGACCTCAGTGCTGAAAAAGAGTCAAACCCTCTGCTCTGTCCTGCAGGTTAATTCTGGGGGGTTTTCACATGTACGCTTAGGACCACAAATAAAACTTTCTTTCAATTGTGATATTTTTAACAGCAAACTGTCCACAAGATACCACATGAATGTTCTGCTGTGCTGTTTGTTCAGCCTTGTTTGACAAGTATTCTCTGTTTTTAATCAAATATCCACCAAGGAGCAAACACAGTCCATAACTAGCTCTGAGTTCTAACACTTCAGTCAGTCATTCCCATCAACTCAGCTTGCCTTAGGTTTTACACTCTTCCCCCAAAGATCTGTGACAAATCTGTTTTGTTCTTCTATGTAACTTCATCTAATGTCTTTTGAGAATTATTTTCTTACAGGATTTTTTAGCAAGACAGCTTGTCAGCTCAGCCACTGAAGTATGGAGGTTCAGGAGGGACAAAATTAAATAAATATATATGCCATTAAATCATTAAATAAAAGTGTCATTAAATATTTGCAATTGGTAATCAATAACTAAAACTGGAAATCAATAAATACATGTTTAAATATATGTGGCACTAAAATATTAAAATTGCCATTAAAAAGCCTTTTTAAATATTTAATGACTTATTTATTTCATTGTCCAGTGTGGCCTAAAAGAGACAAATTGAAATGGCTATTTTTAATATGAAATACATTAATAAACGTGTCATTATTTAAAATTGGCATTAAATAATTAAGTGTTTTCTAAATGTGTCTATATATTTTTTTAAATTCTATTTTTAATGATTTAATGCCACATTTCATGATCTAGATCACACCATTTCAGTAAGTTATCTGTCAAACTGCCCATCAAACTCAGTGGGTGTGGCTAACTCATAATCTCTGCTTCTATACATACATTCCTAAGTTTTATGCTTTCACATTCTCGCTATGCCACTAAAAAAGATCATAAAAGTTCCCGTCACTGAAGCCTCCATAAGGTTTAAACTAGGCCAGAGAAATGGAGCACAGATTACGAAGATTATGAAATAAATACGTGTAATTAAATCATCAAAAATGAATATTAATAAAATATTGAAACATTTAATGACACTTTTAATTATTTAATGACAATTCTAAATAATTATTTATGCATTTCATATTAAAAATCTTTATTTCAATTTGTCTCTTCCATCCCACACTGGCCATTAAATAAATTATCATTAAATGTGCTTTTTAATGGCAATTTTAGAATTTTAATGCCACATATATTCAAACATTTATTTATTGATTTCCAGTTTTAAATATTTAATGCCACTTTTTTTAAATGATTTAATGGTGTATATATTTATTTGTGTCCCTCCTGAACTTCCATACTGAAGACATGTTTTGTTTGCTTGTTTAAATGAATGAGAACAGCAGTTTTCTTATGTATATATGGTCAATTCATTTGACCATTGATAAAGCACTTGGACTACTTATTAAATAAAACCATTTTAATGATGACTAAGCTTGATGACAGTTCAACAGCCCTCTATATTTATGGACAATAGCGTCATGCTTTTTATTCCCTCTTCAGATGGATATTTCTTTTTTTACAAAAGGAATAACTGGTCCTGGAAATAAATGACAGGAGAAAATAAGAATCATAGGGATAAAATGTGCAGAAGAATGCAGTTTGAAGGTCACGAAAATATCGGTAATGATTTCTGAAAAACGTATTTCTTAGTAATTGCTCTACCAGCTGTGATGGAATGGTATACCGTATATACTGTCTGTGTGAACCCCACTTTTGCACGAGAATGGGATGGGCTCCAGGTACTCCATGTCTCTGAAAGGGATTAAGCAAGTTTGGAAAATGGATGTGTGCGCTTCACCATCTAGTTGGGCAAAAAAGAATTCAGTCAGCCACCAATTGTGCAAATTCTCCCACTTAAAAAGGGGATAGAAAGCCTGTCATTTTCATCACATGTATACCTCAACTATGAGAGATAAGATGAGAAAAATAATCCCAAAAAATCACATTGTCTGATTTTTAAAGAATTTATTTGTAAATTGTGGTGGAAAATAGGTATTTGGTAAATAACAAAAGTTTGAGTCAATACTTTGTTATATACCCTTTGTTGTTAATGACAGTTAATGATAGTTAATGATCAAATGTGTCAATAAGTCTTCACAAAGTTTTCACAAACTGTTGCTGGTGTTTTGGCCCATTCCTCCATGCAGATCTCCTCTAGAGCCGTGATGTTTTGGGGCTGTCGCTGGACAACATGGACTTTCAACTCCTTCCATAGACTTTCTATGGGGTTGAGATCTGAAGACTTGCTTGGCCACACTAGGATCTTGAAATGTTTCTTACAAATCCACTCCTTCATTACGCTGGCAGTGTGTTTGGGATGGTTGTCATGATGAAAGACCCATCCAAGAATCATCTTTAATGCCCTTCATGATGGATGGTGATTTTCACTCAAAATCTGTGGTTCTAGGATTTTACTTTCCGTACTTGTGGTCAAGTTGACAAACATTAGAGTGTAGTGGGACAGGTTAGTTTTCCTCTCTGATGTGTTGTTACAATATTGATCTAAGCCTTTTTTTATTAGAAATACTCCATTGTATATCAACACATGGAACATTGATGAACATGGTCTATCTTTTGCAAGCAGATGAAACTATATATTTTTTGACCAGTGCAATATGTAAATACAAATATTGTATAGAATATACTACCAGTAACAAATCCAGAGACCCTAAATCCCCATATTCTGCAGAATGCTTTCAATTCACACCATTCATTTTTACACATAAAGTTCAAAGTTATTGGTTTTTCTGGGGGTTTTTTTGTACAACAAATTCTTGGTTAAGACAAATCAATGAATAAGTCTCTGGTTAGAGCATATACGTTGTTTAAACATCTGAACCACTAAGTTGGTGCTAGCCATATACACAGCATTGGTGCATCCTGTACAGCTGCTTCCTGAGCCCTCCGCTGACTATTGGGATCTCTCGGAACCTGACAAAACAGACTGGGGTTCATTATGTCTTCCAGGCGTGGAAGCCTTGGATACAATCTCTGGCTCCATACCGTCCGCCCATTGACCCTCTACATTGTACTCTGTATTATGATAGAGAAGGTGATGAAGTGTACAGGGAACTTTTTAGGGAAATTGAGGAGTCTGAATGGCATGTTATGTCTACCCAAGTGTATATAGGTGCAGAGGGGGTAGCAGGTCACTGTAAGTTAACTGATGAACAATTAACATGGTATAAAATGGAGGACATGGCTGTGCCTCACATTTCTTTGGCCTTGGCTCCAGGGAAAGAAGCTAGGGAGTTAGGTCCAATGGTGAAACGTCTTAGCGCTCTACAGGACTGGTTCAGCTCGGATGTCCCACAGGTGCAGTATTCTCCTTCCAGTAAAACTTGTAGAATAAATGTAACCGCGAAAGACCTCGGTATTTTAGAACATACAATTTTAACACTTGACCACGGGCGTGCACATTCAGATCATGAGATGTCTAAAGTTATGCTGGACCCTTTACCAGAAGGTCTCCGGTCTAAAGGTCCTTTTGACGTTGGATTTTGTAAATATTTTCCTTCCATTAAATTAGACATAGATGAACGACAACCTGTATATAGAAAATAATACCCCTGGCCAAAATAAGCCAATGACGGTATGGAAGAGACTTAATGAAGTTGCAAAGACACCAGTTTTACCAGTTCCTGATCCTTATTGCATTTTGACCTCACTGGGCCCAAACTATAAATGGTTCACTGTTGTAGATCTGGCAAATGCTTTTTTCTGTCTCCCTTTGGCACCTGAAAGCAGAAAATATTTGACTTTTTATTATAAGGGTTGCAGTACCAAGGACCACCACAAGGCTTTAAATGTAGCCCAGGCATTTTCAATCAGGCTTTAAAGACAATGTTAGAAACTGTGGTTCTTCCTGAAGACCTACAGCAGAGGCCTGTTTACAGGCCTCGTTCATACTTCTGAGAAGATTATGGACCTGAGGCTTTAAGGTGTCCAAGAAAAAGCTGCAGTGCTGCAGAAAGTCTGTCACTTTCCTGGAACGTACTGCTTCTGTCCAAGGTTCTGCAGTGTCAGCGGAACACATCTTCCATTTTGAAACATCCCAAACCTCAGACAATAAGAAAAGGTGTACATATATTGTAGTGCTCTTTTAGATTCACTAAATATGCTATTATTTTGGCAACATGTTTTGTTTTGCGAATTTGGCCTATTATGGGGATTTTTGGGCAGAGTCTGAGCGAACCTAATAGTTTAGTAACATGTTAACTTTTTTTTGCAAATTTGGCATAAAATTATTATTTTTTGATTTGCTGATTTGAATTAAGCTTTTATTTTAGCCTCATGCTAACCTGTTTTGCTAATTTAGCCTATAATGGGAATGTCTTTCGGCTAAGTCTGAGTTAAGCTTATATTTTAGTAGCATGTTAAGTTTTTCACAGTTTTTGTATTAAATGGGTATTTTGGGGCCTTTTCTGAGTTAAGCTGACATTTTAGCAACATGCTAACTTTTCTTTTTTTTGCTATTCTGGCATAAAATGGGTTTTTTGGACAATTTCTGAGTTATGCTAATATTTTAGCAACATGCAAACCTTTTTTTTTTAGCTCTTTTTGCATATAGCAACATGCTTATTTTCTTGCTAATTTGGCAGATATTGGGCTTTTTGGGGCATTCATTCATTCATTTTCCAAACAGCTTTTTCCCTTTTCGGGGTCACAGGGTTGCCAGAGCCTAACTCATGGGTGAAGGCAGGGGACACCCCTGGACTGGTCGCCAGTCTGTTGCAGAGGCCACAGTCTTTTTTTTTTTTTGCGATGTCTGAGTTGAGCAAATATTTTAACAACATGCTAATATTTTTTACAAATTTGGCATAAATGTTTTTTTTTTTGCTAAATCTGAATTAAGCAAATATTTTACCAACATGCTAACTTTTTTTTTTCGCTAATTTGGTATCTGTTGATTTTTTTTTTATTTGATAATTTTGAATTATGCTATTATTTTAGAAACATGCTAACTTGTTTTGGTAGTTTGGCCTATATTGATAATTTTTGGGGCAAGTCTGTGTTAAGGTAATATTTTAGACAAATGCTAACTTTTTTCACTATTTTGGCTTTAAATGGGTTTTTTGGGGCCAATTTTGAGTTAAGCTAACATTTTAGCACTTTGCCAACATTTTCTTCACTATTCTGGCATTCTGTTTTTTTGTTTTTTTTTTTTTGGGGGGGGGGGGGGGGGGTGCAAATTATGTTGCTAAAACATCAGCCTATCTCAGAATTTGCTCCAAAATAGTCCATAATGTGGCAAAATTGCACAAAAACTTAGCATGTTGCTAAAATATTAGCTTCACTTAAAACTAGCACAAAAAGCCCATTATATGCCAATTAAGTGAATAAAGTCAGCATGTTGTTAACATATTAGCTTAGATCAGAATGAGCCCAAAAAAGCCCATGATGTGACAAATTAATGAAAAAAGTTAGTATGTTGCTAAAACACTAGTTTCACTCAGAAATAGCCCAAAAAAAACCATTATATACCAAATTAGGAAATAGCCTGTTGCTAAAAGGTCAGCTTCACTCACAATTAGCCCAAAAATCCCACTATATGCCATAATAGCAAAAAAAGTTAGGATATTGCTGAAAATATTAGCTCAACGAAAACTTGGCCCAAAAAAAGCACATTATGTGCCAATTTTTTCCAAAAAGTTAGTATGTTGCTAAATTATTAGCTTGACTCAGAATTAGTCCCAAAAAAGCCCATAATGTGACAAATTAGCTAAAAAAGTTAGCATGTTGCTAAATATTAGCTTCTCTCAGAATAAGCTTGGAAATCCCATTATATGTCAATTTTATCAAAAAAAGTTAACATGTTGCTAAAATGTTAGCTTAACTAAGAATGAGCACAAAAAACTCTTGGCACGTCAAATTAGAAAATAAATTTGGCATACTGATAACACACTAGCTTCACTCAGAATTAGGCCAATAAACACAAAGTTTATGCCAAAAAAGTGAATAAAAGTTAGCATTTTACAAAACTATAAGCATAATTCAGAACTTACTCAAAAAGCCTATCATATGCCAAAATAGCAAATAAAGTTAACGTGTTGCTAAAATATTAGCTTGACTCATGAATAGCCAAAAAATGTCCACATTGTGACAAATTAGCAAAAAAAGTTAGCATATTGCTAAAACACTAGTTTCACTCAAATCGCCTGTAGGCTATAATTCGCCGATTATGCCTAAGTGTGTGTTTAAAAATCGAGGTCTGGAACGATTTTGAGGTTTTCCACCAAAAGATTTATTCCTGACACCAAAATATCTGATACATGTGTTTAGGCTCTCCAGCTGTCCCTAGGAAAGCATCTAGTGGATGCTCTTCTCCGTGCACGAAGAATAGAGACACCCTTTTTCCCTTTGTCCTAGAGTTTTATACACAATATGCAAAAAGAAGGTTGGATCAAAATAAGAGGTTGGATCTTCTCCCTGTAGATGTATTTTCCACAGTCAGTCTTGTCCCTTTCCCAGGCACCTCTGCTCCTCGTTAACTCCTTATAGCTCTCCGTTCACTCCCACCTGCACACATTTGTTTCAAAGCAGTATACTCCCTATGTGAACTAACCTTGTAGGCTGTGAGACACTATTCATTCATTTGCACAATCATAAAAATGTCTGCAAAGTCTAAACCATGAAAAACCCTTTTGTTTAAGTATTCAATGTCTACCAAGTTTATCACTTTTAACACTAAATTTTCATACTGGTTAATACTGAATTATTATGACACACACAAAAGTCTTTGTTTATTTAGACTTAATTTCTTCAACAAGTGAGCAGGATAAGTCCTGAAAGTGCCTTGCCCAAGAACATTTGTTTTATGAATGAGCAGTCAGAACATCAAACCCTTATTCCCAAAAGCAAAAAGGTCACATGAACCTCATCTTCTCTGAAGCAGCTTTAAGATCAGATAGATTTTGTGAAAGAGTGCATTCCACTCAATGCAGCAACATATGTGGTCATGCAGCTCTGAACATGCAGACAAATTCTGAAAAAGCATAGGAATGTCATGTCTGGAAGTAGACCACTAACTTAAGGTTCAATACACTAACAAAATCAAATTTTAACTCCCATTATGCATTCCTGCATCCTTTGTAAAGGTATGAAAAAGTCTTGGAGCCATTAAAAATGATGGCAAAATGGTCAATTTACTGCAAACCATGTAGTTAAGTCTAAAATGTTAAAATAAAGGCAAAAATGTATCTAAAAAGCTTGTTGGAATGATAAATGTGTGTAAACGTGAATAAATCAATGAGACTCTTCCATTGTCACTGTTAGAATGAGTCAGGAAGACATCAAAGGGTCTGACAGGCAGATATTTACAAACATTGGTCGCACAGGTGCAGCTCCTCTGCCTAATTAGACAGGAGGATAACTGAGCTGAGACTTCAATGTATTTCAATGGAGGTCACTACCTCCAAACAAATGTTCATATCTTCAAAAGTCTTTTACTTATCAGTAAAGCTGAACCCTTGTAAGAATCACAAGGCTTTGGGCTACAATGTGTGAAAGTTTCATGCCTGTAGGTCAAAGCATGTTTACATAATCGCAAGTTAAAAACAGAGTTAGTGTTCGAACCAGCTGGAAAATTTAACATTGGCAGGTATTGGAGAAATGGGGGTACTTAGTGTCAGTCTAGGGGCTGTGGGGGCAAAAGTATTTGCCCTACAGCTTTGAGAGTTAGATTTTATGCATCTAGAGGGATTTTCCTACGTTTTGATGAAAAAATCATGTCACTGCGACAAACAGTGGCCGAGTTACAGCGATTTATCAAATTTTTTTCACTACATTTTAAAGTTTAAATGGTGTCTCTAGCTGAAAAATTGTAGGAGGAGACACATTTCAACAGTGCAAAAACGAATTCAAAAAGCAGACTTCCATTATATTTTGAAATTCAAAACTTTAAAAATTAAAAAACTATAAATAATTTCAGAAATTTTTAAAAACTGCAGAAAAGTGCATAAAATGCAGAACATATGCATGTTTACATTTTTAAAATAGAATAATGTATGCAGAAGTTAGGAATGCAGAAAGTTTGAAGCTGCAAAATAGCCTTCCCAATGTATTCCTATGGCAAAAATTGTGGTAATTTTGTTGAATTGCATAAAAACCATAAGTTGCAGAAAAAATTCTAAAAGAGACCACCTATGTACATAACAGGCTGAACATTTTGATGCATAAATGGCAAAAATCGCATGAAGTATGCAGGAGATATGGATGACCGAAAAACGTACGGAAGAATAATAATAAGAAAAATAATAAAACAGAAGAACAATAGTTTGATTGCTTGCATACTGCAATCAAACTAATAATAAAACAGAAGAACAATAGTTTGATTGATTGCATACCGCAATCAAACTAACGATTGCATACTGATGCAATCAAACCAATGATTGCATACTGCAATCAAACTAATAATAAAACAGAAGAACATACTGAACATACAGAAGAACATAGAACAAGAACATTCATAATGATTGCATACTGCACTCAAACTAATAATAATAATGACTAGAATTGCAATTCCTGTAGAAAATTGTATCTGTTTGCTGATAGCAAATACTGTTATGAAACATGTAAAAGCTGGAAGTGTTAAAGACCTTCCATACGACCGGCACGTAAAGTGTTATGAAGGTTGGTCAATGATTTTTGGAGATGTAGGTGGAAACACATTGGAATGTTTTGTAGTGACCATTTTTTGAATATTGATATGTGGATTTGCTTGGGAGAAACAAGTGCTTTGCAAAAGTTAGAAATGTGTGTGCAAGTCACCACTAGGTGGCGGAAGAAGGCAAGCTTTTTTATATGTCTTACAGGACTGTAATTACATCTAAACTACCAAATCTGGGCATTATATCTAAAGCTGCTTAGAAGATATTGCTGAAAGTGCTGTGGCAGCTCTTTCAGTGCACATATTTGGGTAAAGTAGTGATGTTTGACCTGTTGTGGTTAAAATGGAGATGAGGGGATGTCTGGATGCGCTTGTTGTGGAGTACTTAAGGAATGATACAATGACCCATTTGGCTGTCCATTTAGTTGTTTTATTCCTCAGTCTTTCGGTGTTTGGGCTTGGAGTAGGTGCGTGAGTGTGTGTGGATATGTGTGGTCTGTAACAACAGAAGTAAACAATAGTCAGAATTTAAATATACATTTATGTACACATTAATATTATAAAGAACTGTAATAACATTAGCTGAGGCATCAATAATAATTCCACAATTATTAACATCAATTGTCAATTAAGTACTAACAAACATTTAAAAGTAATAAACAGGACATTCTCCGTCTGAACTTAACAGAAACTTAATGCTCACCTTTTGGCATTTACGCACACGGTCTAGGAACTACTAAACAACACAAAAATAGTCCATTAATGCAGGTCAAACTGCGTGAATCGGCTCAGAGAAAGTGAAAGTAAAGTGAGACAGGCAATAAATTGGCTGCAGCTGTGCTGCGTTCAAGGACAACTCGGAAAATCCACATGGGCTTCCTGACAGTGGTTCTGTATCTACAGACCCCAAATCACCGACTTCCTTCAAGATGTTATCTGTTGTTCCTCATGGGATAATGTTGACTGCATTCATCAGTGTTGTTTTGCTTGGTGTGTTTTGGGTTCTTGTCTTCATTTTTCCTCCTATCTATGTAATATTAAGAGAACACATAAAGATATGAGCATAAGAGAGAACTGTTTTTTGGCATCTGATTAGCATAGTGCAAAATTATGAGAACAATTCTAAATATGACAATTTTCATAATGAACCACAAGACATGATACTGAGATGTTGAGCAGTTTTTATTGTTTTCTATCTGGATATTTGCCATGTATGCATTCATGCTACCACATAAATGATTACAATAAAAAAGAAAAATAACAAAAAGTTCTATATTCCAGAGCAAATGTATGGACATGCAAGAAGAAATGAGTAGTTCTTCAATTATGTGGTAATGAGTATGTCAATTTAACAAATAATCAAGTTAAATGTTGCAATACTTATGAAATTATATGAACGAATGTCTGCATGAAAAAATGAAAATCACAGTCTAAGCAAGACAAATGAGCAACGTCTCAAAAAATGGTTGATCCCTGGTAGATCTTACAAATATTCTACGAAAAGTTAAAGAACTACAAGAATTTTTTCATGAAAATGTTTTGTCTATCTGAATATATTAACTGTAACATGCCAGTACAAAATACAAATGATGGAGATGAATTACTCAATTTGCAGTATTTTGAGGTAGATAAAATGATTGCCATAAAATGCTTTTTATTCTTTTAAAATGACTTATAAGTTGGAATTTCTGATGGTTTGTTTGTATGAACATTCTGTGAATGGCAGTTTAACAGAATGTGTAAATGCATCTTGATTGTCATGAAATTTTAGTTAAATTTGTAGTGTAACAGATTGATAAATGTTGATATTAGCAGCAAACAATATTGAGATGGAAATGAATTTATCTTTATTTTACATATTAAATGTAACCTTGGACAGAACTGGATTTCCAAGCATGTTATAGTGGATTTTGTAGTATTAAAAGACATTTCTGTCATTATGCATGAAACATAGGAAACATCTGACATGTACTTACGTTTAAGCTAAGTCCTTTTAGTAGTGGTAAAAAATAGCACATGCCTTCAAACTGACTGTAAAAAGGTTTGCAGTGCTATGTACAAAGTTTACCACAAGATGTCACTGTCGCGCTAGTGTTGTAAACTTTGGAAGTTTTATTTTGAAACAATCCTTATTCGATGTTCTGTTCCGGTTTTAACAGGAAGGTGTGTGCGGTGCTTTTATTGCCTCTTCACACGTGCAGAGAGCTCATTCGGATTTGTAGTCTTGCGAAGTTCACGTGCGGAGATGGCAGCTTCCAACTTTTCGTCCGTTAGGGACCTCATCGCAGAAGTAGGGGCGAATTTCAGAGTGACTTCAACATACAACAAATTTAAAGCAGTGAAAGTGAAGGTGGTAGCAGAGAAAAAAAAAATCGCAAATGTATTGAGTTCGTGTTCAATGGGAATGACGTATCCGTTGGCCAAGAAAAAGTTACATGTGCTTATGGAGCTGCAGACGAGAGTGGAGTACTGAAGATCACAGTCGATGACAAATGTCTGAGTGAAATCGGCATGGAGATGACGGAAGGCAAGACGTATATCGTGAAAAACTTTGGGGTTGTGAGCTCCATGAGGGAAGGTAGTGTGCAGCTGTATTTACGGCCAAGTTCAAAGATCTATCGGTCTGGACCGATTGAAATTTCAGACGAAATCGCAAAAAAAGCCGCCAGACTTCTTCTGCCTCAGTCTCCGGTGAAAGGGAGCCTCCAGGAAGCGAGTTCAAGCGGCCTTTTCACTATCGAAGGAAGGATTTCTGTCGTAGGTATTTATCTTAAATTGCTGGTGTAGTAGAAAGAAACTAACGCTTAGATTTGTTTCAGTGTTGAAATGGAATGAATAACCTTTCATATTTGTGGAAGCCAAACACAATGTTCAGTTTTTTGTTTTCAGAAATGCTTAGTATTATGTGGAATGTTAACTAATGTGAAATGGTGATTTTGCTACTAGGAAGAGCATTTGTGTTTGCAATGTATTGTTTTCGTTTCATAGTAGTTTCAAAAGCAGCTGAATTTACTCTGATTGAAGTCTCATTTCTATATCAATTGTATATTTATGCTGATTGTATTTTGTTCTTGGATAAAACTCATAAACTGCTGCTGTTGGAGTATTGAATGTGTGTACTTTTAAACTGATGTGCAACTTTAACATGCCATTTTTGTAAAACCCACTTCTTCTTCTAGCTGTCTGCAGTACGGCGAGTGGAAACGGCAGATTGCCCACTTCCAATAAGAGAGCTGGAAGTCAGGGGTGAAGATGGGAGCCAGGTCCCTGTCGCACTCTGGAGAGAAGCAGCGCTTCAACATATGAAAGCGAATATGTGCGTGTCCATCAGTCATTGCCGGCTCACAAAGAATCCAGCATAAAAAAGTTAGCATGTTGCTAAATATTAGCTTCTCTCAGAATAAGCTTGGAAATCCCATTATATGTCAATTTTATCAAAAAAAAGTTAACATGTTGCTAAAATGTTAGCTTAACTAAGAATGAGCACAAAAAACTCTTGGCACGTCAAATTAGAAAATAAATTTGGCATACTGATAACACACTAGCTTCACTCAGAATTAGGCCAATAAACACAAAGTTTATGCCAAAAAAGTGAATAAAAGTTAGCATTTTACAAAACTATAAGCATAATTCAGAACTTACTCAAAAAGCCTATCATATGCCAAAATAGCAAATAAAGTTAACGTGTTGCTAAAATATTAGCTTGACTCATGAATAGCCAAAAAATGTCCACATTGTGACAAATTAGCAAAAAAAGTTAGCAATATTGCTAAAACACTAGTTTCACTCAAATCGCCTGTAGGCTATAATTCGCCGATTATGCCTAAGTGTGTGTTTAAAAAATCGAGGTCTGGAACGATTTTGAGGTTTTCCACCAAAAGATTTATTCCTGACACCAAAATATCTGATACATGTGTTTAGGCTCTCCAGCTGTCCCTAGGAAAGCATCTAGTGGATGCTCTTCTCCGTGCACGAAGAATAGAGACACCCTTTTTCCCTTTGTCCTAGAGTTTTATACACAATATGCAAAAAGAAGGTTGGATCAAAATAAGAGGTTGGATCTTCTCCCTGTAGATGTATTTTCCACAGTCAGTCTTGTCCCTTTCCCAGGCACCTCTGCTCCTCGTTAACTCCTTATAGCTCTCCGTTCACTCCCACCTGCACACATTTGTTTCAAAGCAGTATACTCCCTATGTGAACTAACCTTGTAGGCTGTGAGACACTATTCATTCATTTGCACAATCATAAAAATGTCTGCAAAGTCTAAACCATGAAAAACCCTTTTGTTTAAGTATTCAATGTCTACCAAGTTTATCACTTTTAACACTAAATTTTCATACTGGTTAATACTGAATTATTATGACACACACAAAAGTCTTTGTTTATTTAGACTTAATTTCTTCAACAAGTGAGCAGGATAAGTCCTGAAAGTGCCTTGCCCAAGAACATTTGTTTTATGAATGAGCAGTCAGAACATCAAACCCTTATTCCCAAAAGCAAAAAGGTCACATGAACCTCATCTTCTCTGAAGCAGCTTTAAGATCAGATAGATTTTGTGAAAGAGTGCATTCCACTCAATGCAGCAACATATGTGGTCATGCAGCTCTGAACATGCAGACAAATTCTGAAAAAGCATAGGAATGTCATGTCTGGAAGTAGACCACTAACTTAAGGTTCAATACACTAACAAAATCAAATTTTAAACTCCCATTATGCATTCCTGCATCCTTTGTAAAGGTATGAAAAAGTCTTGGAGCCATTAAAAATGATGGCAAAATGGTCAATTTACTGCAAACCATGTAGTTAAGTCTAAAATGTTAAAATAAAGGCAAAAATGTATCTAAAAAGCTTGTTGGAATGATAAATGTGTGTAAACGTGAATAAATCAATGAGACTCTTCCATTGTCACTGTTAGAATGAGTCAGGAAGACATCAAAGGGTCTGACAGGCAGATATTTACAAACATTGGTCGCACAGGTGCAGCTCCTCTGCCTAATTAGACAGGAGGATAACTGAGCTGAGACTTCAATGTATTTCAATGGAGGTCACTACCTCCAAACAAATGTTCATATCTTCAAAAGTCTTTTACTTATCAGTAAAGCTGAACCCTTGTAAGAATCACAAGGCTTTGGGCTACAATGTGTGAAAGTTTCATGCCTGTAGGTCAAAGCATGTTTACATAATCGCAAGTTAAAAACAGAGTTAGTGTTCGAACCAGCTGGAAAATTTAACATTGGCAGGTATTGGAGAAATGGGGGTACTTAGTGTCAGTCTAGGGGCTGTGGGGGCAAAAGTATTTGCCCTACAGCTTTGAGAGTTAGATTTTATGCATCTAGAGGGATTTTCCTACGTTTTGATGAAAAAATCATGTCACTGCGACAAACAGTGGCCGAGTTACAGCGATTTATCAAATTTTTTTCACTACATTTTAAAGTTTAAATGGTGTCTCTAGCTGAAAAATTGTAGGAGGAGACACATTTCAACAGTGCAAAAACGAATTCAAAAAGCAGACTTCCATTATATTTTGAAATTTCAAAAACTTTAAAAATTAAAAAACTATAAATAATTTCAGAAATTTTTAAAAACTGCAGAAAAGTGCATAAAATGCAGAACATATGCATGTTTACATTTTTAAAATAGAATAATGTATGCAGAAGTTAGGAATGCAGAAAGTTTGAAGCTGCAAAATAGCCTTCCCAATGTATTCCTATGGCAAAAAATTGTGGTAATTTTGTTGAATTGCATAAAAACCATAAGTTGCAGAAAAAATTCTAAAAGAGACCACCTATGTACATAACAGGCCTGAACATTTTGATGCATAAATGGCAAAAATCGCATGAAGTATGCAGGAGATATGGATGACCGAAAAACGTACGGAAGAATAATAATAAGAAAAATAATAAAACAGAAGAACAATAGTTTGATTGCTTGCATACTGCAATCAAACTAATAATAAAACAGAAGAACAATAGTTTGATTGATTGCATACCGCAATCAAACTAACGATTGCATACTGATGCAATCAAACAAATGATTGCATACTGCAATCAAACTAATAATAAAACAGAAGAACATACTGAACATACAGAAGAACATAGAACAAGAACATTCATAATGATTGCATACTGCACTCAAACTAATAATAATAATGACTAGAATTGCAATTCCTGTAGAAAATTGTATCTGTTTGCTGATAGCAAATACTGTTATGAAACATGTAAAAGCTGGAAGTGTTTAAAGACCTTCCATACGACCGGCACGTAAAGTGTTATGAAGGTTGGTCAATGATTTTTGGAGATGTAGGTGGAAACACATTGGAATGTTTTGTAGTGACCATTTTTTGAATATTGATATGTGGATTTGCTTGGGAGAAACAAGTGCTTTGCAAAAGTTAGAAATGTGTGTGCAAGTCACCACTAGGTGGCGGAAGAAGGCAAGCTTTTTTATATGTCTTACAGGACTGTAATTACATCTAAACTACCAAATCTGGGCATTATATCTAAAGCTGCTTAGAAGATATTGCTGAAAGTGCTGTGGCAGCTCTTTCAGTGCACATATTTGGGTAAAGTAGTGATGTTTGACCTGTTGTGGTTAAAATGGAGATGAGGGGATTGTCAGGGTTGACGTGCGGACACAGAAGCAGACAGAACTCAAGAATACAAAGTCTCCCATTTATTGAAACACTCACTCGAAATATCTTCCACAAGTCCAAGAAGCAACAAAAACCACCCGACAACTAGTGCAGGGGAGACGAAGACTTATAACTAGGAGGAAGGGATGAGGTAAGTGGAAACAGGTGTGCCAATCAAGGAAGGAGAGAACACACACTAAGGAGAGCACACAGGAAGTACAACCAACAACAAAATAAAACAGGAAGTGGAAACCAAACACAACTCCAACAATTAAGCAAAGTCCAAAACCCCACAGTACCCCCCCCTCAAGGCGCGCCGCCTGGCGCAGAGGGAAGCCTGTCCCGGTGCCGCCGATTGAAGTCCCTGATGAGCCCAGGATCCAGAATCCGCGATGCAGGCTCCCAGGACCTCTCCTCAGGCCCGTACCCCTGCCAGTCCACCAGATACTGGAGACCACGTCCCCGTCGCCGAACGTCCAGCAGGCGACGGACAGTGTAGGCCGGCTGGCCATCAATGATGCGGGGAGGGGGTGGCGGAGAGGAAGGCCGCTGCAGGGGACTCGTAACATGCGGCTTCAGCTGAGAGACGTGGAAGACCGGATGGATGCGCAAGGACCTGGGCAAGCGCAGCCTGACCGCCACAGGGTTGATGATCTTCAGGATCTCAAAAGGACCGATGTACTTGGGGGACAGCTTCTTGGATTCCGTCCGAAGCTTGATGTGGGAAGTAGACAGCATGACGAATTGGCCCGGTAGGTAAGGGGGTGCTGGAGTGCGTCGACGATCCGCCAGCCCTCTTGTTGGTAGACCCTGAACGCAACAGGGCCGCCCGAGCCTCCCGCCAAACACGCCGACAGCGGCGGTATAGGTGCTGAACCGACGGAACGGCCACCTCCGTCTCCTGCTCGGGAAACAGGGGGGCTGGTACCCCAGAGAGCACTCAAACGGGGACATGCCAGAAGCAGATGAGGTGAGGGAGTTGTGCGCATACTCCACCCATGGCAACACGGAGCTCCAGGAGGTCTGGCGTCGAGAACAGATGCACCGGAGAGCGGCCTCCAAGTCCTGGTTAGTCCGCTCCGCCTGACCATTAGTCTGTGGATGAAAACCAGAAGACAGGCTGGCAGTAGTCCCGAAAGCACCACAGAACGCCTTCCAGACTTGAGAGATGAATTGAGGACCACGATCCGACACCATGTCTGTGGGGATTCCATGCAGCCTGAAGACATGTTTGATGACCAGTCTTGCAGTCTCTGCAGCAGAGGGAGTTTGGTCAGAGCCACAAAATGAGCGGCCTTAGAAAACCGGTCCACAATAGTCAGAATCACGGTCCTCCCGGCAGAAGGAGGTAGGCCAGTCACAAAGTCCAGGGCAATGTGTGACCAAGGCCGACCCGGGATGGGCAGTGGGTGTAATAGTCCAGCAGGCGGGTGCGTACTGACCTTATTCTGAGCACAAACCAGACAACCTGAAACATAGTCCCGGACGTCCTTGGTCAAACTAGGCCACCAGAAGCGGCGACGCAGAAAGAATCCAGTCCTGCGGATTCCTGGGTGGCAGGTGAGTCGCGTGCATGAGCCCACTGGAGGACCTGGGACCTGAGTGAGCTAGGGACGAACAGTCTATTAGGAGGACCTCCTCCAGGGTCCGGCTCCTGAACCTGGGCAGCCTTAATGTCTCTCTCCAGCTGCCAGGAGAGGGCGCCCAGCACACAGGAGGGAGGAAGAACAGTGGCTGGTTGGCTGTCTTGGACAGCCGATTCCTGTTGTCGGGAGAGGGCATCAGGCTTAACATTCTTAGACCCAGGACGATAAGACACCATAAGTTAAACCGGTTGAAAAACAGAGACCACCGGGCCTGCCTGGAGTTCAGTCGTTTGGCTGTACGAAGATATGACAAATTTTTATGATCAGTCCAGACTATGAACGGCATAGCTGACCCCTCCAACCAATGCCTCCACTCCTCGAGGGCTAGCTTAATTGCCAGCAATTCTTTGTCTCCCACATCATAATTGTGCTCCGCCGGAGAAAGCCGGCGGGAGAAAAAAGCGCAAGGGCGCAATTTACTGTCAGATTCCTCAGATGGATGCCTCAGATGTATCTGAGGCATCCACTTCAACAATAAATTGCCTGGAAGGGTCAGGTTGGGCCAGAACAGGTGCAGAGGTAAACAGACGTTTAAAGCCGGCTGAAGGCGGCCTCCGCCGCCTCCGTCCAGGCGAACGGAGCGGAGGTAGAGGTGAGAGCCGTGAGGGGCGCGGCCACCGAACTGTAGCCACGGATGAAACGGCGGAGGAAGTTGGCAAACCCCAGAAACCGCTGTAATAGTTTCCTGTTAGTTGGGGTAGGCCACTCCACCACCGCTTTCACCTTAGCGGGATCGGGTCTCACCTCACCCTCTGCTATAACAAACCCCAAAAACGAAACAGACGGAGAGTGGAACTCACACTTCTCCGCCTTCACAAATAATTTGTTCTCCAGCAACCGCTGGAGCACCAGACGAACATGCCGCCGATGTTCGCTGACGTCCCTGGAAAAACCAAAATATCGTCCAGGTAAACAAAAACAAACCGATGAAGAAAGTCCCGTAAAAACATCATTAATCATAGCCTGGAATACAGCAGGAGCATTACAGAGACCAAAAGGCATAACCAGATACTCGAAATGTCCCAGGGGAGTGGTGAAGGCGGTCTTCCATTCATCACCGGCTCTGATACGCACGAGGTGGTAAGCGTTGCGAAGGTCCAGTTTGGTGTAGATCCTGGCCTCCTGCAATGCTTCAAATGCTGAGTTCATTAAAGGCAAGGGGTAACTGTTCTTTACAGTGATCTCATTTAGCCCCCGATAATCAATACATGGTCGGAGGGACCCGTCCTTCTTACCAACGAAAAAAAAATCCAGACCCCACTGGTGATGACGACGGTCTGATAATACCAGAGTTCAGAGACTCAGCAATATATTGTTCCATTACCTCCCTCTCAGGCTTGGACAGACTATATAACCTGCTTTTAGGCAAGGTGGCGCCAGGTTGGAGGTCGATAGCGCAGTCATATGGTCTGTGAGGCGGTAAGGAAGAGGGCTCGTGATTTTGAGAACACCTCAGCGAGGTCGTGGTATTCCGGCGGTACCCCCCGGATAGGTCAGGTGAGGGCGGCCGCCCTACTGGGACAGCGGGGTCTTCCCCAGGAGGCCGAGCTGAGCGTAAACAGGTGGTGTGACATTTCTCACTCCAGCCAGAAACCCGACTGGAGGGCCAGTCGATGACTGGGTTGTGCGCCATAAGCCAGGGATACCCTAGAACCAGTGGGTTCTGGGCGGAGGAAAAAAACGAAAAAACGGGTACATTCATGGTGATTACCAGAAACAATAAGATGAATGGGTTCGGTTATATGTGAGATAGTGGCCACCTCTTGACCATTAAGGGAGACCACTTGTAACGGGCGGGGCAATAGCTCACACTTAAGACCGACCTGTCTAGCTAGCTCGGCATCCATAAGGTTCTGCTCTGCTCCAGAATCTACCAAAGCCTTAACCGAAACCCCCTTCCCATGGAACATTACCCGAATTTTCAATAGGCAGGCAGCAGATTTGGGACGAGTGAGCGCCTTTATCACCGCTCGTCAGCGCGCCCACTCTTACTGACGAGCAGAGAAGTTTTGGGCACTCCTTGCAGAAATGACCCCCGCCTACCACAGTAAAGGCACTCACCTGCCGCCATCCGCCGTCGTCTCTCGGAAACAGACAGTCTGCCCCGACCGAGCTGCATAGGTTCCTCCTGCACTAGTAATGGGGGTTCTGCGGGAGAAACAACACAGTCAGGTGAATTGGTGGGCCGGCGATGAGGGCGGGGTACTACCCTGCCATGCTCCTCCTTATGGTCCTGTAACCGGTTATCTATTCGGATAACCAGGGCGATGAGGGGGTCCAAAGTCAATGGTAAGTCGAGTGCAATTAGTCTGTCCTTTAATTCCTCGGACAGACCCTCCACGAAAGCGTCCATGAGCGCAGTAGTGTCCCAACCACTAGTGGAGGCCAAGGTCCGGAACTCTATGGCGTAGTCTGCTGCCCTTCTGTCGCGCTGTCTCAAATTCATAAGCGCACGAGCTGCCTCTCGGCCTGGCTTGGTGTGATGAAAAAATCTGCTGGAAAGCCTCCAAGAAAGCCGAGAGAGAGGCGCAGGTTGAGGCTCCACGCTGCCACTCGGCGGTAGCCCATGCTCCAGCTCTGCCGGTGAGGTGGGAAATAATGAAGGCCACCTTGGCTTGTTCTGTAGGATAATGAGGCGCCTGCAACTGGAAGTGGAGCTCACACTGGGTAATGAAGGCCCGGCAGTCCCCGGAGTCTCCGGAAAACCTTTCTGGGCGGGCCAGCTGTGCAGTCGGGGCGGCAGGGACTCCATCCAAGGTCCCCTGGACCGGCGTGGGAAGCGATGGGCGTGGCGAAGGGACAGACGGTGGATGTTGGACCCGCTCTGCCAGTTGCTCAAAACGCTCTCCCAACGCGGCAACTTGTCGCTCGTGACGGCTTGACATCTCCAGTAACCCTTGGCGAAGACAAGACATCTGTTCCTCCTGCTGACGGAGTAATGCCCGTAACGCCTCCGTGTCTGCTGTGTCCATGTTACCGGTCGGGTGGTAATGTCAGGGTTGACGTGCGGACACAGAAGCAGACAGAACTCAAGAATACAAAGTCTCCCATTTATTGAAACACTCACTCGAAATATCTTCCACAAGTCCAAGAAGCAACAAAAACCACCCGACAACTAGTGCAGGGGAGACGAAGACTTATAACTAGGAGGAAGGGATGAGGTAAGTGGAAACAGGTGTGCCAATCAAGGAAGGAGAGAACACACACTAAGGAGAGCACACAGGAAGTACAACCAACAACAAAATAAAACAGGAAGTGGAAACCAAAACACAACTCCAACAATTAAGCAAAGTCCAAAACCCCACAGGGATGTCTGGATGCGCTTGTTGTGGAGTACTTAAGGAATGATACAATGACCCATTTGGCTGTCCATTTAGTTGTTTTATTCCTCAGTCTTTCGGTGTTTGGGCTTGGAGTAGGTTGCGTGAGTGTGTGTGGATATGTGTGGTCTGTAACAACAGAAGTAAACAATAGTCAGAATTTAA
>BOLG01001484.1:0-29806 GCA_016861445.1 Oryzias woworae | reverse complement strand
AGAAAGACTCTGATTCTTCTCTCAGCATCTGGCTTACTACCTGTCTCTGGTATTCATCTAGATGGGCTAGATCAACAGGAGGGTCCCATGGCACATGGGATGGGGCACCCTCACTGGGACCCTGTGCTTGAATGTGACAGATCGACGGACTGGTCGCAGATGGTTGATCCCTTTCAAACCTACTGGCTGGATAGACCGAATTCACCGGCTCTACAGTTCCAACAAGAGTTCTTGCTGAAAGTGTAATATCGTGACTGGTTGGGTTCTCAACACAAACAGTAATCTTTGGAGTTGTCCCTGCCTTCACAGATACAAGGGAGTCACAAAACTCTAATTCACCAGACCAGTGCGCGTTCTCAATCACCTGAAAAATCAAGGTCTTATCCTCACTAAAAGGTCGGGCTCGAATATGACACTCAATGGAAATTGAACTATTTTTGGGTACACTAATCCTCTCATTTACTGTCCTCACAGTATACTCGCATATTTGCCCCAGACTCACAGCATTAATGAAAGCTTTTGCTTCACCCTTTCTAAGATGAGGAAATGCCATTTTTACTGATTTTACCAGCTTGTCTACGCTCCTATATTTTGGCTGATCTCCTTGACTGTCTAGAACAAGACGCTCAATAACATTAAAGCCAACAATAGGACATTCCTGTTGGTTTGCCTTCTAACACTAACATAGGTATCAGGAGCTCATCATCACTCACATGTAACTTAAAAGGTACTTCTATCCAACCAACATATGGCATTTTTGTTCCATTGGCCGCTTCAATCTTTAGAGGATCAATGGGGTCAAGTAGCTCAGCAACATCCCTCAGCTTTAAGTCTGGTAAGTAGTTTTCTTTCCACACCTCATCTACTGCACAAATTTGTGAACCCGTGTCCCAGAGTGCCTGGATATTCTGCCCATGTAAGAAGCAGCTAAAAACACACTTTTCCCCACAAGGTCTCTTACTGTTTTTCTTTTCACACCCGCTTGATTTTTTTTTTATTTGGGTTCTTCATGCTGCCGTTTCATCTGTGGTCTAGCACCGGAGCATCTACATGGCTTACAGTCGCTTTTGTGGGTAGCCCAATGAGCCCGCTGACATCCTTTGGAACAATACAATGCAGTTTTGCAGACTGAACAACACTTTAACTCTACTCTACTCGATTTCTTCTGCTGACAATTGGCACAAAACTGGGACTTGTTTAAGTTTCTGATAATAAAGCCGGGGTAAGCGGAGCTGTACTAGGCTGGGTGTCATTTTTGTTTTTTTTCCAACTGCGGAGCTGTCTGGACCGTACTCACACTGGTTACTCGTGAAGGGGCAGCATGCCTTTTCCTGTCTCTCCTTTTCGTTAGTACAAGCAATGTTTACTCTCTCCAGCAGGAGCTCATCTGAGGTGTTAGGCTGCATGAGGTAGGGTTGCAGGTCGCTCTTAATGTTGTCATTCTGTAAACCCGTCAATACAGTATGCATGAATAAACTTTGAACAAGAGCTGGGTTATATTTTAAGCCAGACTCGGCTTCTTGAGATGCAAACAAGATCTTCTGTCTCAGGTCCATGGCTCTTATCAGGAAGTTTTGAGGGGACTCTTTGCTATTCTGCACCTCAGAAGTGAGCTGTTTATATAAATCAGTGGCACCTCTCTCCTGGTAGTAGGACCTCAGAATTCTCCGGAGGGCAGGTAATGTCAGACTTTCTTTTCCTTCCAGGTAACTCCTTAGCTGCAGGCCTGGTGTGACAGCACGGATTACAGCATCAATAATATCTGTCTCTGAGTAGCCCTTGTTGAGCCCACTTTCAATTTGCCTGGCCAGACTAGAAAATGTAAGCCTATCCTTTTGACCGGGTTCACCAATCTGCCCTGCTATCTTAAAATCTTTACGCCACACAGCATGCCCACGGCTGCAAGCTGGAACAAACGGAGCTGAGCACAGTAAAGGGCTTCTGTCTTTTTTTCCATGGCTCTGTGTTTGGGCCTGTCTGGTCTGCTGATGATGTGCAGGACAGAGCCTGTCAGCCAAACAACCTGAGAAATCTGTCCATCTGACGCAGGAAGGTTTGGTGGCTTCTGCCAGAGACGAACAGATGCCTTCGAGGAAGCAGCTCTTCAGCAGGGCTTCACATGGAGTCATCTGGTCTCCCAGATAAATTGAGGGGCGGGGCATGCAGCTGAAATCCTCAAACACAGTTTGGAGATGGACTGGACAGTCCTCTACAGGCTCACCTTCTTTCTGGGTGCAGTTGTTGTCATTCTGGGCGGTGCAATGGTCATTCAGCCATGTGTTGCAGTTTCTGTAAGCTTGCGAGCTCTTTGCATCTGCGTTCATCCACCCAGGAGTGGAGGGCTGGAGGTGCTCAGTGAAATTGTCAGGGATGGCAGAAAACTGTGCTGGACTCGTCTGATTTGGCATTATGCGAGCTGGTTAAGAGGAAGTTGGAACAAAGTCACGCACAAACTCTCTTACTGTCTTTGTCATGGCTGCACCTCCTCGTTCACGCTTAGGGAGATGTCTGGACGCTGCCATGAGGTCGTCTGTGTTCCAGGGGCGCTACACATAGGCTGGGGCTCCTTGGGGCCCTGCAACCTGCACCATGAGAGCCTGGATGATTGGCTCTCCCAGACAAAGTCCGCAGCCCAGAGTGGTGGGTGAGAAGTTTGCTCCTGGTCTTAGGCTCTGTGTTTGGGGATAGCCAGCAGGTGATAAAGTCATCTGGCTGAGTCCTTCCAGGCCGCTGAAGGACATTTCTGCTGTCCTTGAATCTGCAGCAGCTCCTTTCACAACTTGATGCTGAAGGGAGGGGCGGTGGCTGGCGTTGCTGCTCAGCTTGGAGCGTGAGGAGAGCTGGGTGGGGCAGAGCTGAGGCTGAGGTGCCGACAACATGGACAGCTAGGGGTTAGGTTGGTAAGGCGGAGAGATGGAGTCCAATAACAGATCCAACCTGGTTCCCCATGAAGCCTGCGGAGGAGAATAGAGAGAAGTTTCCGTTTTCAACACAACGTGCTGTCTTCCCTTTTTTCTTTTCAAACATTTTATCTCTTTTCCCTATTAAGGTTTTTTCTAACTGTTTTAGCTCAGGGAAGCCAACATTGTTACACCAATATGACACAAATTCATAGACATCAGAACCAAGTTCATCTTTCTTTTTTCTTTTTTTTTTTACTATATGCACTAGAGTTTCATAATCTTCATGACAGGAGAATCCTCTCCTTCTGGCTTGTCCGTTGTTACCCACCTTGACTGTCTGTCTGCTGCGTCTCAGGAGTGTTTTGTTTTTTTTTTTTGCAACAGTCAGCTCATAATCTTGCTTCATTTGATCGGACGCCAAATATTCGATCTAATCAGACGTTGCTGGTAAATTCAATCTGCTCTGGTTATACACACTTCCCTGTTAACCCACAATGCTTTGGATCAGAGCAACGGACCATGAACCCCTTTACTCGTAAGCCTAAGTGAGGTTGAGGATGAATCACTAAGATTCAGGCGGCGCCTGCCCCATTGGTCTGAAACTCTGATGAACAACTCAGAGAACCCATGTTAGTCACACCAATAAATCATAAAATCACAACATTCAGGACCATATTTCTCTTTCATAAACGTTATCAGACTTGAGTCCGGCCTCGGACTTTGTTTCACATTTGCATTACCCAGTGGGTGACAGTTCTAGTAATACCTGGTCTTGCATAAGCTCACAGGACTCTTTTATAATAATGGGTTTCAGCAAATGTGTCTGTGTTTACAGAAACCACTTGACTTATTTCAGGGGCAAAAGCCGCATGTTATTAATATTCCAAATTAACCTATGCAACAAATACAGATCAAAATGTCTTAGAATGGAATCTTCCTCACCGGATCTGTCGGTCCACCAAAGTCCAATGATTCCATCACGGCTGATCGAGACGCCGGACCACAGTCCCGTCACTCTTCAATTAATTGAGGTTGAGGATGAACCTTCACCGCCTGCAATCTTCTCTCCAGCAACATTAAAGGCTTTGTATATACAG
Source organism: Oryzias woworae (assembly GCA_016861445.1). Classification (NCBI taxonomy): domain Eukaryota; kingdom Metazoa; phylum Chordata; class Actinopteri; order Beloniformes; family Adrianichthyidae; genus Oryzias; species Oryzias woworae. The sequence goes on along the minus strand of BOLG01001484.1, from coordinate 25,806 downwards.
AGAACCAAAAATCAAGCAGAAAATAAAAGAGCTGCAGGATGACCTCCATTGTTTTTGTTGTTGTTAGTTTTTGCCGTAGTTACACTACTATCACACAAGGCTACGCAATCGCTCTACACCCCGCATGCACCATGATGATCCAACTTGGAGTGGAAACACTCAGCTGAATTGCCTTGACCGTTCTAAACCAGAATGGACATACCGTACCGCTCAGTGGACACAAGGCTTTAATATGCAGAAGAAAATAGCACTTTTAACTGTTACTGTTAATCTGTCCTTTGAATAAATTTGCTTCTGCAGATGATCCTGTCTGACAAGAACACAGAATCTTATTTTTAAGAACTCCTTAGCTTTTGCCCAAAGTTTAAAACCTGTTTTTAGGTAAAAAGATGTTTTCTCTGTATATTTCATGTTTCATTTGTTTATTCATGAAAAAACTATAGTTTATCAATGCAATTTATAATAGTAACATCATGTAATGTCACACTGGACATAATAAGAATCTGAGGCTATTTTTTTATTTACAATTTTCAAACAGGCTGGTTGCTACACTGACATAAATAAATACAGAACCCTTAATTTGGCTTTTGCTGCTCCTTCTGGGTTCAGCTCAGAGAGAAATGGACCTGACTGTTTGAAGACTGCTGAATCCTGGTTGAACAGCACCAATACAAAGTCTGGCGTCTGCTCCAGGCACGGTGAATGCAAGACAGAGACACTTGATTGGATAGAATCTAGACCAATCAGCATGAACCCTCTTGTCTGTGATTGGCTGTTTGGTTGTACCACGTCTGAAAACATTTGTGTCACAAAAGCAAAAATACATTTTAAAAACAAAAAAATGCTGAAAGCAAATATTCAATATTTTTATTTGCTACTTAGAAAGTTTTGTTTTTAGAACTGAACCTTTTCTTTGTAATTTAGTAAAAGTTGATCTGAAAATGTGAATGTTGTTCTGATGATGATGGTCTTCTAGATGGTTGTCATGTCTGAAGTCTGAAGTCCTAATGAACCAAATTGAGACAATGAAACTGAACTGAATCAAATGAATGACATGGGGAACCTGTGCTGGTGTTTTGAGTTTAGGAGATAATTAGTTGGTGAAACTCAGTTTAAAACATTCATGTCTTGCAAAATGTGGGCAGATTTCTCCACATTATCTAGATTTTAGAAATCCGGGTTTTGTGGGTTTCATGAGCTTGAACCCCAATTTATGTAAAAAAAATAGAGCTGAGTGTGAAGCAGCTGGGATGAAGGTCAGCACCGCTAAGTCTGAGACCATAGTTCTTGACTGGAGAAAGGTAGTTTGACCTCTCTGGGTGAGTGGAGTGCTCCTACTGCAGGTGGAGGAGGATAAGTATCTTGGGATCTTGTTCACGAGTGAGGGAAGATGGGACCATGAGATCGACAGGCGGATTGGAGCAGCCTCCATTGTTATGCTGTTGCTCTACCGGTGGTGAAGAGATCTGAGCTGGAAAGCAAAGCTCTCAATTTACCGTTTGATCTTTATTACAGAACTCACCTACAGTTGTGAGCTCTGGGTCATGGCCAAAAGAATGAGGTCCAGAATACAATCGGCCAAAATGAGCTTCCTCCGTTGGGTGGCTGGACGCTCCCTTAGAGATATTTTGAGAAACTCGGTCACCTGGAGGGAGCTCAGACTAGCACCGCTGCTCCTCCTCATGGAGAGGAGCTAGTTGAGGTGGCTCTGGCATCTGGTCGGGATGCCACTTGGACGCCTCCCTGGGAGGTAAACTGAGCATGTCCCACTGGACGGAGGCCACAGGAAAAACCAAGGACATGCTGGAGAGACGACCTCTCTAGGCTGGCCTGAAAACGCCTTGGGTTTCCCCAGAGGACCTGGAGGACGTGGCCGAGGAGAGAGAAGTCTGGCTATCTTTGCCACCCGGATGACAGGAAGAAGATGAATAGACAGAAACAATAAAAAATGTGCTTTTTACCTAAAGGGTTTTTATCCAGGAGCTGTAGGTTTCCCTCTGACCCAAAAACGTTCAATTCCCCTAATTCTTAAAACTAAATGCAACCACAAGAAAACACAATCCAGTGGTTGATATGTCCCTGCAGCAGTGCTTGGCAGTCGGGGACAGTACTTTTGGACGGGTAGACTGGGGAGGTGGTCCCCTTTTCTAGAATGGGGACTTCAACTGCCGTTCAACTGCTGTTCAGTGACCGTTCAACTGCCGTACAAATGCCGTTCAACTGCCGTTCAAATGCCGTTCAACTGCTGTTCAACTGCCGTTAAACTGCTGTTCAATTGCAGTTAAACTGCTGTTCAACTGTCGTTAAACTGCCATTCAACTGCTGTTCAGCGCCCGCAATGAATGGATGGATGGATGGATGGATGAATGGATGGATGAATGGATAGATGGATAGATGGATGCATGGAAGCATGGATGGATGGATGGATGGACGCATAGATGGATGGATGGATAAATGGATGGATAAATGGATGGATGCGTGGACGCATGGATGGATGGATGGATGCATGGACGCATGGATGGATGGATGGATGCGTGGATGCATGAATGGATGGATGTATCCGCTGTTCTGGGGTCCTCCTGCCTATGGGTGAGCTGGTGCTGCGGTTCTCATTCTCATTGGGGCAGCTGGGGTATCTCCATGTTGAGGGGGCTCTGGTCTGCCCTGTGTTGGGTGGGCACTTCGGTGATGACCCCTGTGGTTGGGCTGGACCTTGGAATAAACAGATCCTGTTGTGATGTCAGGAGGCGTGGTTCGGCTGCAAGGCACACCTGTTCCAGATCTCATCATCTACTCTACTTAAGCTGTAAGGGGACCTCCTGTCAGCGCCAGATCGTTACCCGACCAACAAGTGGTAAACTAGTAGCGTTCAGTCTCAGACCTGTGCTTCCTACACCCTTACCTTGTCTGGTTTTGTCACACAGCTGCCCGTCCTCCTGTTCTGGTTGACCCTGGTTCTTCGACTCTGAGTCAACCTGCGACTCCACCACACCCCGCCAGCTGCGCTCCTTCCTCTACCCTCCTCTCCAGACTCCAGTCTCCAAACTCCGGCCTTCCTCTTGCAATAAATCAACTCATCCTTACTCTGCTCATGGATCCTGTTCTTCTTCTCCCCGCATAACAGATCCCCATAATATCGTTTCTCCACAGCAGTACTGAGCCAGACTTTTTCCTTAGAGCTGCATTTTTTAATCTTTGTTCAGTTTTCCTGTGGGGGGTGTCATGTATTGTGGGGGCTGGGTGGATGGAGGGAGGAGCTGGGGAGGGAAGGGTGATTGTAATTGTATTTTTTTGTAATTATTATATTTTTATTTGTATTTATTTATTTTTATGTAAACGCCTTGGGTTTTCACAAGAAGGAAAGGCGCTGTACAAATAAATAAAGTTTGAAGTTTGAAGCTGCATCACTGCTCCTGAACACACTTTTCTGTCTGATTTCAGGTTGAGGAGCTGCAGTTTGTCAGAGATCAGCTCTGAAGAAAAACCCGTCTAATCTGACAGAACTGGACCTGAGCTGGAACAAGAAACTGCAGGATTCAGGAGTTCTTCATCTGTGTGGTTTTCTGGAGAGTCCAGACTGCAGACTGCAGACTCTGAGGTCAGACTCCATGTTTCAGTTGTGTTCACATCAATATGAGGAAAGCTTCTTCCTGAAGATCAAACTGATCTCATATGGATGAAGTTTGATGTTTTCTGGAAGTTCAGACTCATTCCAATTGCAGATTGAAGACTTTCCAGCATCATGGTGCTGAAATTCTCCCATGATTCAGTGCTGTTTGCAGAAAGAGGAAGTGGACTTTTTCTGCTGTTTGTGCAGAAACATCAGTTGGTTTGGATGCAGCCACAGGCTGATGTTTGACTTTCACACATCTGGACTTCTTTACTGAAACACAAAGCAGGAAAAGTTCACACCAGAAGAAAGGAACCAGGAGACGTTTCAGTTCCGAAGTACCAGAACAACTAACAGATGACTTTGACCTCTGCGACCTTCTTGGTTGTGCCGTTGATCTTCACTGAGTAGATCCCACTGTCTTTTACAGTCAGGTTGATGATGGTCAGATTTCCAGTTTCAGTGTTGATCTGACAGCGACCTGAAAAAAAGGAAACGTTCTGTCATTTCTGAAGCATTTGGATTCCATCTGTTCTGGAATCTTTTTCAAACACTCGTCCTGTAAAACACAGAAACCAAACCATTCCAGTTGAATTCAAACTGAAGTTGACTTTGAAACTGATGGAAACAGCTGCATGCAGCTTCTATGCTCCACGGATCTGGAACAGACTTTTTAAATCTTATTTTAATGATCACACATTTGAGATGTTTTCTGTTTTATGGAAAACACTTTGAATTGTCTTTGTACATGAATGTGCTACAAAGAAACTTGCCATAGAGTGACTGGGATGTGATTGACGTCTTGCCTTCAGTTTGCTCTGTCTTGTGTTGAGGAAGGTTTGGCTGATTCTCTTCTCTCTGTGGATTTTCTTTGATTTCTGTCTCTGAATGTTGAACTTGGACGTTGTTGTGACTCTGTAGGTAGAAATGTTCTGGAAACATGCAGTTTTTTTTTAATTCATGTCAGAATAAACCAGAATGAACAGAAGTCGTCTCATCCTTCATAACTGAACACAAAGAAACGAATGAGGCGTTTAAGGACCTGCCAAACACAGAAACGCCTGTTACGTGAGACAAGAGATCAATTAGCATGAAGATATTCTGATCTTTGCACAACTTACCTTAGATTGTAGAATTTTTGTGAGGAGTTTGGCCAAAAAAGACGCTTCAGCGCGAGGCAGTCTGTCTAAACGAGAACAGGATGGTTCTCCATCTCTGACCCTACGAGAAACTAACGCCTGAAAAAGGTTTCTAGTACATGTTGAAAGAAAATGGAGCGGCAGGAACACGGATGGTTTGTATTTAGGATTATTAGAAGTGAGATTCCATCGTCATGGTGTTTGATGAGCACTTTTGGATTTGAATCGTCTCAGATCTTAAAGAGATCCTAAATAAAAGCAATCATTCCATTCAAACATTCATTCTGAGCTGACAGATGAATCCCAGTTACAGTTCACTGGATTCATGTTTTCTCATTTAGACAAGAAGAAAGAGAAGAATTTCATGTTGGAGTTTGTTGATCAGATCCAACTAAAACCTTTCTATTTCAAACTTTGAATGGACACCAACCATCATGCATCAATATTTGACATCTTCTGGGAGTAATTCCTGTAGGATTATCTGAATGAGACATTCATGAAAATATTCACTTATTCTTTCTCTTTTCGGATCCAAACATTTGTGCAAATCAAAAACCGTTGATAGATTCATTTCTGTTGACATTTCTGCTGTCAAAGACCCTCAGAAGACTCAACTGAAACGGTCTCATCACACATGATCCTCTAAGTGAGAGATTGAGAGATGGTTCCACCGTTAGATTTTCACAATAAAGAACAGAGAAGTAAACGCAAACACTTCAAGGTTGACTGCAGAAGCAGCCGCTACAGCCGCCCCTTACTCAGCATGGGTGTAGAAGGGTTACAAGAGGGGGAGTGAGGTCATATCACAACACTGCGTACAATGTGTAGATACAAGCAACAAATACACAATCCTGAACAGAGAAGGTGGGTAGGATGTGTGTGGGAGGGGTACCCTTGCATTAATCCAGAGGTTCCTCTAAGCGCACACATCCAGACCATGACTGGGAGGGGAGGGAGACAGCAAAGGTCAAGAGACAAGTAATGTCTCCATACACACCTGCTTTTTACTCTGTAGAAGCGGATATGTTCAGATAGAGCCAAGGGCAGCAGCTTCAGGGGAGTCCCATTCAATCCACTTCTTTCTGGCACCAGCAGTTGTTTTGTCCTGCTGGTTTTGTCCTTGACTGGTCTTGTCCAGTCTTTGAGGACAATTTCAATCTGGTCCAGAATGTGGTCAATTTCTACCAGTCTCCCTTCTGTTCGGGCAGAGAGTCGCTCCAAGTTGGCGTCCATCTTCCGCACAAGTTCAAAAGTCGTAATTACGGCGTTCAAATTTTCGCGTTAATCGCCATGAATTATTTACAGACATTTTAGTACGTTTTTTATTTATTTTTTAAAGTTCATCTCATTTCTGTATCAGATGGTTACTTCAGTGTACTGCACACCTGTAGGAGCAATATCCCGCTCATACCACGACCATTTAAGAAAATATCAGTATTAGATTATTAGATTATTATTAGATTATATTGTATTAGAACTTCAGTCATGTTGTATTTTTAATTTGAATCGTTTTTCTCATAAAAGTATCTCTATAATGTGGTGCATAGCGTTGTCATGGTAACAGCTTCTGCTTAAACCATGATCTGCCCCCCCCCTTTTTTTTTTTTTTAGAAAGTGATCATCATGAGAAGTTAAAAAAACATCATTTTAAAGGAAAGTTCACCTCTTCGCGCTTGTTTTTGTCCAGATGATGATGCTAAAGTTTATTCCAAAAAACAAAGTCCTGAATCTAAATAGATCAGTTCCTCTGCAATGTTTTATTTCTTCTTTCTTAGATTCTCTTCTCTATTTCTTTACTGCTTCATTCCAGTCTTTAAAATGAGCAAATTCACCCAGAAAGATTCAAAGCAGAACTCCCATAGAAAATCCCTCCCATGTCTTTTTTTGTCACCATGTCTTAGGTTTTGTGATCAGAACAGAGCTGATCCAGGATCACTTCATAGGTTTGTCCTGAACTAAAACATTCTTTGATAACAGCAGCAATGTTTGGATCAGCAGAAACATTCATGTTTTTGGTTTAAGGCTCTTTGTGCCAAATAACTGTCTGTCAAAATGATGGACAAACGTCATCATCCAATCAGTGATGGTTCTTCTTTGTTTCCTTTTTGAACATTTCATTTGGATTTCTGAAAATGACTTTTGTTTGTTGAAACATTTCTTTAGAAATAAGAAATGTAATTTATATTTATGATGGCAGCAGTCTGAGGCAAAAAACAAAAGGCCTGATAGAGAAGAAACTGTTTCTGTGAGAAAAGGGCTCGTGGACAGGAACCTGACCTTCTGATGACCTTTGTTTGAAAGAAGCTGAAGCAGATTTTGGATTGAAACCAAAACATTTCAGACAAGAATGAAAGACGTCTGCAAAGTGGAGCAGGAGTGAGATTGAGGAGCAGCTCAGTCTCTGTGCTGGAGATGACAAGGATTCCACAGACAGACAGAGACGCTCCACTATCAGAACTTTGAGCTCCAGAAGCTTCTCTGCTGGTTTTCTGTCTTTTTCTCATTTAATACAAATAAAAAACGATAAAAGAATCAAATAACTGACATAAAAACATGTGTTTGTTTCTCATGCTGAACAGCAGCATCAACAGCATCTCCTTCTTTCATCCTTTCAGCTCCAAACATCCAGGAAATAGTCTGGAATGTTCCTGCAGCCTTGAACGGGGAATCTGCGCCCTCTGGTGGTCACTCTTAGAAACTCCAACCTGAACTCCAGAATGAAATGTGAACAGAAATGAATGGATTTGTTCCTGATCTGACATTTGAACCAACAAGCTCTTTTGCTGATGTTTAGTGGCCTCCAACATGTTTGGATCTTCATCAAAGTTGAGTCTGTTTCTGCAGAGTTCTGTAGAAATCACTCACACACTAAATCCATCAGAACAAGATGATCAACATGTTTGGATCAGAAAAACATCTGGCTTTCTCACAGCAGAAAAGAAAAGACATCTCCACGTCACACTGCAACAATCTAGGAGGGAATTATGGGATGTTTTCCAGCTGAAAAATGTGGTTCCATCTTCATGTTCACATCAACGTGTCAGAGGAACTCTTTCCTGGTTGAAGGAGTTTCCTTCAGGTCAAAATAGGATGACAGATCTCCCATCAGGCCTTGGGGCTCCTGACTTTAGGATGACTTCCTTCTTTCTCATAGAAACTCTTGGAAATCTCCTGTTTCATTGTCTCACATGCTTGTCCTTTTTTTAAGGAGAATAAAACAATCAGGAACTTGATTTTCTGAACGTGTACATTTGTAACACATGCTATTTTCTCCATTTCCTTAAAGATGTAAATGTATAAATCAAATCAATATCACACTCTTCTGACAGAAAGGCTCCTAAAACAATTGATATTTGTGAATCTTTGCTTGGATTTCTAGAATGAATCCTCCTGGCTGTTTGTTCCATTGACATAGAACTGGACGGATCATCTCTGATGTCACCCATACACTTCTACACTTTACTACTTGGACCTGCTCAATTCTGTCATGTGCATCACACTCTGAAACTGTAACTCCAACTGGGAAGTTAATTCTAACTAGAATTGTGCACACCAGTGAGCACTGACGTCATCGTGCTGCCCTCTCCTCTGGAACTGCCAGCTGGAAGTCATATATGAGACACGTTGCGTTTGGTGAATGTGAAAACGAAAAAGCAATCCCGCTTTGCATTATCACTTTCATTACGTTACAGAATGAGCAGTGTTGAAGTAGGAAATGAAAAAACATTTTGGAAGATTGATTTTTAATTTTATTTATGAGTCAATTGATGCAGTTTCAGTGTGAAAATGAAAAAGCATTTCTGTCATTTATTTTAATTTTCAAATGAGATATTTCTGATTGAATTTTGGTACAAATTTGCTGAAGAACGTTTTGAAAATGAAATGTGTCAAATGTTCTTTTCTTTGTCACTTTAATTAAGTGACAGAACGAGCGGCGTTGAAGTACAAAATGAAAAAGCCATTTGGTGGATTGAGTTTTCATTTTATGTTTGAGTCAACGGACGCAGCTGTATTTTGAAAATGAAAAAGCATTTCCAGTATAAGCTTTTATTTTGAATTATGAGTCACAATTACTTCAGAGGCTGATAAATGTAGTAGAGTGGTAAATGGACAGCCAGTTCCCTCTGTTTGGTTCTGAAACACCATTAGGTTTCAAGTCTATTTGTTACAGTTCTATAATAAATGAATGGTTTTCCTCCTATAACTGCTGAATGTTTGAACTATTTTCAATATTTATGCTCAAATCTTTGCCAAAATACATCAACCAGTTACCAAAGGACAACCTCTGGGTTTTGTTTTGTTTTACCCACTGAAAGCAAGTCTGTGACCATTTTTGCTTTGTTTCAAAAACAAAAACGTCAAAACATTTTCTTTTGATTTATTTAAATTTTGACAACAAAAACTCAAATTTTTTATGTTAATAAACACATGAAAAGGAGAATTCCTAAAACATCACTGTTATTTTTGTCTTTTTATGTCTCTCCCTGTTCCAGAGACACAAACAGGATCCAACGCCTGACTGCCTGTTTGTCCCTGATCCACACATAGATCTATGTAATACAGAACTGATCCATGATTCACTCAATCCTTGATTGGTCCAGTCACAAACTCACATCTATTCATAACATGTAGATGAAAGAAGAAAGTGATGATCTAGAAAAGAATCGGTTTGTCTGCAGGTCTTTGTTTCTCCAGATCCTGGAGCTGCTGAACATCTGAATCCAACTGATGTTTCAGATCAACACTCCAAGTTAGAACCAGAAGATGAAGTGCAGTTCTCCATCAGTCCACCGGGGGAGCTGCAGCACAATAACTGTCCACTTGATGCTGAGAGAGACAGTGGAGCTGATCTCAGATCAGTTCATGCTGCAGCTCTGACACTCATCTCCACTTCCTCTGATTCCTCCATCACTCTGCTCTCCACCTCCCAGGAACACCGTCCAGTCACAACATCTCTGCAGACCAGCTGCTGCTGATGCTGCTCTCTGCTCCAGAAGGAGGAACATCAGATTCACCCCCAGAACTCCCACCTGCAGAGAGAAATGATAAAGACAGAGATGAAGGAGTGTCTCCTGATCCTGGTCTGTCAGTCAGTGATGCAGCACAGCAGCAGAAAGAGCAGCAGGAGCTTCAGTTCTGTTCAGAGCAGCAGCTTCCTGTCATCTTCACCTGTTGGAGCTTCTGCTGCTCTGATTGGCTGACTGTTGTCCTGAAGCCTGTCATCATTCTCCTCAGAGCTTCACTGAGAAGCTGCAGCTTCACAGGAAACTCTGCATCTTTGCTGTCAGACTAACTTTAGGACAAAACATCTGGAAGCAGCTGGACTGACTCCAACCCTCTACTGACCTCAGAGTCTGCAGTTTGGAGTTTGGACTCTTCACCAGATCCTGGAGCTGCCGAACATCTGAAGAATGAAGGTCGTTCCAGCTTACATCCAGTTCTGTCAGGTGGGATGTGTTGGACTTCAGAGCTGAGACCAGAGCAGCACAGCTGATCTTTGACAACCTGCAGAACTGCAACCTGAATCCAGAAGAAAGAGTTGAGTTTAAAGACAAAGTTCATGTTTTTCATCCTTCAGTTCTTCTAAAGAGTTCAGAGCTGAAGAAGATCAGAAAGTTTGGAAAAAGTCCAAAGATGTGAAGCAACAGCAGCAGATCAGAAGAGTCCAGCAGAAGCAGAGAAGAAGAACATTCAGGACAACATGCAGCTGCTTCAGTAAAGAAGTCCAGATGTGTGAAAGTCAAACATCAGCCTGTGGCTGCATCCAAACCAACTGATGTTTCTGCACAAACAGCAGAAAAAGTCCACTTCCTCTTTCTGCAAACAGCACTGAATCATGGGAGAATTTCAGCACCATGATGCTGGAAAGTCTTCATTCTGTTATTGGAATGAGTCTGAACTTCCAGAAAACATCAACCTTCATCCACATGAGATCAGTTTGATCTTCAGGAAGAAGCTTTCCTCACATCTGCAGTGAAGAGGATGAAGAAGAGGAAACATCATGGCAGAAATGCAGATTGAACTGACAGTTGGAAAAGGAATTTTCATTGGAATTATGAACCAAAAAAACATGACGATTTCAAATCCAATTGATTCTGCTTTGATTTCAAAATGTCAGATTCAATTGTATTTCTTCATCTTGAATCCTAAATTGTAAAAATCATTTTCAAATGACATGATCACATTGTAAAGTGAATTGTTCTTTGAGAATTGAAGGTCACTTTGAATTATGGGTAAAAAAAACTTCCATAGGAAAACCTTGATCACATTTGAATGGATCTGACACAAAATCAAGAGAACAAAGTTTAAACCCCTGCAGATATTTTAGAGGATGAAGATTCAAGAAAACAAAGTTGCTGAGTCATGGAAACTTGTCAAAGAGACATTGAAGAATTTTCCAACATCAAAGCTAAAAGAATTCTCTGAAGTTTCTGTTTGATCAGTTTGTCAGTAAAAAGTTCTGTTCTAAACCTGAACTGAGCTCTTCCAGAAAGACTCACTGATGGACTGAAAGTGAAGATGGAAACTTTGCTGACTCAGCAGGAAGAAAACAGTTTGAGTGACGTCCAAAGTCTCAGCATCAGTTTAAGTCTCTGACTGTAGCTAGAAGAATATGGGCTCAAGATATGGATTTAAATATTCAAAACTACAAATGAAAGGATTCACAACTGAATGTCTACACATTAATCAAGTTTCATCAAACCACAAGATAAATCTGTCCAAAAAATGTATGTTTACAAATGTATATAAAGGGACCTGCATGTCCATAAAAAGATTTGCATTTGTAAAAAGAATTTCAAAGTTTTTTTTCGAGCATTGTTTTGCAGATGTGAAGCAAAAAACTGCCTGGAGCTTCTGAAGCTTTGGTTGTGAATTCTGTCCGTCTTTACACGTCTTTATGATTGGATGACCACAAATCAAACTGTCCAATCAGAGAGCAGGTGGATTCCTGCCGCAGACTTTGAGGGAGATATCAGTGTTAACATGACCTCAAAGATCTTAAAGAAAATGAAACTTTTTACCAATATTTTGCTCCAGAGGATTTCTAGATCACACAGGCCTGTTTAGTGTCATGTCAGCAGATAAACTTTACAGTTTATTTGACTGTTTCAGGAGATCCTCAACCATAAATTCACAAATCTGACAAAATAAAGTTTCATCAATTAATGACCAGAGATATGTAACGCTGGAACAAATTAACTACAGATCCCATAATGCAGCACTTCTGCTGCCTTGCTGAACACCAGTGTTGCAGGTCAGGCGGTTTCCCACCCAAAAGGTCAGTTTTGATTCTAAATTTTCGGGCAGAAATGGTTTTGAGCGGGTGGACGTCATTTGGGCGGGTTTGGGGTCGGTTCAGTGGTTTTTGGTTCCTTATTGAAACACGTCTCAGCAGGACGTGCGGTCGGGGGAGGCAGTGCTTCACCTGTAAGGATCTCGCCATCATGAACAACTACTAATAAAATCCAAATGTGTCCACGGATCTGTTGTATAAATGTCATTTCTATGAATGACTTTGAATCCTTTTCCTCCTCAGAATGACCGTATTTTACGTGTTTCATTCACGATTACAGTGCAGACTGTGAAACAGCAAGGAGAGCAGCCTCACTGCAGATTGCACCAAACTGGGATGAATGCTTTAGTTTACTCAGTGTTTGCTAAGAATCGGATTCTTTAGGAATTTTTGACACATTGGAGACATTTTTATTCCATGTCTTCACTTTCCATATAACATGTATTTTATGTTTGTTGTTTATTTGGTGTTTGTGTCTGTCTGACATAAAGCTGCACTGAAAAGACAGAAGAAACAGTAAACCAGCTGCACTGTTTGAGATATGAAGAAATAACAACAGATCATTTGTTTAGGAATGTCGGCGACGCTTTTGGGAGGATTTTTACTGTTGCTGTTAAATTAGGAAAACATCAAATAATTCTGGAATAATCTCAAGTGATAAGTTCTTTGATTTAGTTTTTAATGTTTTATTAACACTTTAAACTAGATTCACAATTACAGGTTTTTACAAATCAAACCACTCTTTGATACGTTACACAAGGAGCTTTACTTAGATTTTACCTCGTGCTGTCAATCCATTAAAAACATCATCAGATGAATCACACTTTTGGGTTGTGATTCATCTGATTAATCACAATGTTTTACTCGGTAAATTGTAAATAACAATATGCAGCTTTTGAACAAAAACAGGCCAGAGAGAAAATCTTTCCTTCATTTTTTTTATCTGAAATGTTTTCATTTGTAACTCAGATATCCCAAAAGTCACGGGCTTTTAAAACGGTTTAGAAAAAAATGAAAATCCCAGAAGTGTCATTTGTGCACAAAACACATCAACAGTAAGATAAGCAGAACTCTAAAGACTTTCATGTCTGCAGTATTACTCCAAGAAAACAAAGATGCTGATGTACAGCCAGAAGAAACTAACATTGTATTTCTGCACTTTAAATGGTTCGGGTGAATACTCTATTCTGATTGGCTGCTGGGTGTGGATGCACACCTAAAAAGAAGTTCCGGTCACAATGTTCTACATGTGCAGGCTTCTTTAAAACAAACTTTTCCATCATGATGTGGACAAAAACAAGCAGTAAAAGGTGAACTTTCTCTCTGAACTGATGCTTTATTGAACCTATCAAGACGATCAGCAAATATATCGCTTTCCTTTGCCGCTGCAGTCGAGGTCTGTGGCGGCTCAGTGACACGATGTCGTGTTACCATGACAACAGTGCTGCACAACCGATAAAATAGTCCACTTTTTGTAAAAAAGTGATCTAAACAGAAAATAATGAAGTACTAAACATTTTAAAAAATATATTGACACGTTTCATAACAATATTATTTTTAATGCTAATTTTAAATCGTTAATGACACATTTATTGAATCATTTTATATTAATTATATGTATTTATTTGCAAATTTAATTCAAGCTTTCTCCAATATGAAGAACTCTGCCTGAAGATCAAGTCTCTGATCGTAGAATCACAACAAGCAAAGAGCTCTCTGCTCCTGCTGTTATTGGAATGAGGCTGAACTTCCAGAAAACATCAACCTTCATCCATATCAGATCAGTTTGATCTTCAGGAAGGAGCTTTCCTTCCATCTGCAGTGAAGAGGATGAAGAAGAGGAAACATCTACAGACCTTTGTGGAAAAGAAAAGATCAGTCCTGAAGGAAACTGACATTAGAAATGAAGAAGAAGATGGAAAGAAACTTTCAAACATGAGATCTTCTGCCACAGTGAATGGACTAAAGCTCAGAAGAAGAAAACAGCCTTCAGCATGAAGATGGTCAGCATGCAGCAGGAGAACATCAGCCTCATGTCTGCAGTTTAGTGTCAACACAACTTTCTCATCATATTGATGTGAACACAACTGAAACATGGAGTCTGACCTCAGAGTCTGCAGTCTGCAGTCTGGACTCTCCAGAAAACCACACAGATGAAGAACTCCTGAATCCTGCAGGTTCTTGTTGTTGCTCAGGTCCAGTTCTGTCAGATTAGACGGGTTTTTCTTCAGAGCTGAACTCAGAGCTTCACAGCTGATCTTTGACAAACTGCAGCTCATCAACCTGAAATCAGACAGAAAAGTGTGTTCAGGAGCAGTGATGCAGCTGGAAATGCAGCAAGTTGGTAAATTCATTCAGGTTGGAGCCGCCCTGATGAGAGACTGACAGATGACATTTTTAGATGAAATTTTGGGCAGAAGAATCATGACGACTTGTAAATGGAAAAGCATTAAAGTCTCACTTCAACCATTATTTCTTTCTTTTGTAAAATCATTCCCAGTAGTCTTTTAATGATGACAGTGCAGTTTTTTTTAAGTCAAACTCATAAAGACTTTGTTGTTTTTTAAGACATATTTAATGTCCAGCAGCAGTAGTTCATTAGATATACAATTCTGTTTGCAGGGGGACTGTTGGCTCAGAGAAACTCCTTCTCCTTCCCGTCACTGGGAGCTCTGTCTGCACGCTCATGTGCGAGCTTATAGCTCTAAGCTAGCATTAGAAAGTAGAAACAGAAACTCTCTTCCCCTCCTCAAACTCAACCCCTCACCCTCTGATAACTCTACTGTATCCTCCAGCTGCTGCAACACAAAACATGAATCACTGATTCTTCCTCTACTCTGCACTCACACAATCCAGAGCGCCACCGTTCAAAGATGGGCGTGGCTTTTATACTGGAGCTGCAGAGCATGATGACGTGGGACTTAAACCAGTTGACCAATCACAAAATTCAACTGTACTACCTGCTGTCAACCTCTAGGGGGCAGAAGACAGACAGTTTTTAGACTATGTTTCAGGAATTGAACAAGTTTATTTTAAATTGTCAAAGACCAACAGTCAGTACTGTACAGGTAAAAAAACCAAAAAAAGTTGATTTATTGTTGTGTTATCCTTTAAAATGAGCTGAAAGTTTTGTCAGATTTATCAAACTGAACGGTGTTTGAACGGTTGATGCTGTTTTGATGGTTTTCTGTACGTTCTCTGCACATTCAGTCGGGTTGACTACATCTACAGACATGATCTCCTCAAAATCAGATCATGTTATGAAGGAAGCATAACCACTAGGGATGTCCTAATCAGGTTTTTAGACTCGGATCCAAACATCTTGAGTATCTGCTGATACAGATTCCTGATCCGATACTTTTGTATACCATAAGAAATAAACACATTGAAGAAACAGATCCAGGTTTTCCTCTATTTTTAATTTCTTTAAATAGAAAACCCCTTTTTTTTTCACACCAAAACTTTTCTGTTGGAATGAGGAAGTGGACGCCTCCGCTGCTCCTGCTCCTGTTAATCGGATCTCTGCTTGTTTTCTGAATGAAATACGACAATGAAATCCTGGAATATACTCAGGATCAGCTTCTGCTCCTCCAGCATTTAGGTCATCCAGCACAAGTGGATCTGCAGAGCTGGACAGAGGAATCATCTGGACGATGCAGTGCTGGCGGCAACAGCAGAGCAGCCCGGTTGAGGAAGAAGGGAAGGAGGGGAGGAGTGAGGCAAAAGCTGAAGAGACTCTCTGGTACCTCGAAAAGTCCTCCACTCCTCTCTATTCTGCTGGACAATGTTTGCTCTCTTTGAAATAAACTGGATGAACTTCACGCCATCATCTCATACCAGTGGACTTTTAGAGATGTTGGCTTGATCTTGAACTTGGCTCAACAGCACTGTGGCAGACTCACACCTTTCTCTGTATGGATTCAGGACCCCAATACTTCTGGATCGGGACACTGAGTTGCTGGAAAAGAAATGCTGGTGGACTGTGTGTGCACGTTAACCAGATGTGGAGCAGATCAGCCATGGTCATCAACTCCTGCTGTACATCTGACGTTGAGCTTCTTGTGTTGTCATTTAAACCTAAAAGGTCGTAAGGTCAAAGCTGGATTGTGTCATCTGGTTCCAACATCGAGGAACTAAAAACTTTTTGTTTGGTTACAAAGATATATTGTTCCTAAGCTAAAGTGTAAACGTTCTCCATGTGTTATCCTGCAGTATTTTTAATCAGTGTTTGAAGTCGGTATTATTTACTTTACTCACATATTGATATTATTTACATGAGCGCTGCGGTTTGGGTCACGTTTAACCTGCTGGTCCAATAGGAGAGCAGTTATTTCCAACATGGCAGCAAACATGACAATCTGTCAGGAGGAGGAAAAACCTCCTAATAAAGTTTCAAAAGTGATCTAGAAGGTGCTACATGCACATTGCATCTATAAAGAGAGAAAAAGACTGGATTTTACGGCCAAGAGATTCAGAAACTGTGTTGAACGGTGGCTTTGTTTGAGTGCTGAGTCCAAGACAATTGCTGAGACGTACCAGCACTGCATTACAATGGACTTCAACAATGTTCCAGAAGACACTGGTTTTCATCCAACGTGTTACAGAAGATTTATTGATTAAAAAGTGCTTGAATTCATTTGAAAAACATGAAAGACAACGTCCAGGTGTCCATGAAGCATAAAGAGGTGAGTCTGTGTCCCAAACACCTCAGAATCAACAACTGAAACTCCCAGAAAGAAACTCCAGTCATGAACGGGTTCATCTGTTGTTTCCTCTGGTCCGGTTCTGTCTGTCCTTCATATGCTAAGAAGAGGATAAATACATGACTGTGTCGACAAACACATGAAGGATCATCTTCACAGACCTTATCAGCAGGTATGTGGGAAATAACCCGTCTCTCAGTCTCTGACACTCACAGACACTACTGAAGGATTTTGTTTAGAGTTGTGATGATTTGATCCTCAGTCAGTAAACTAGTACTTGTTTTGTGAGGCTCCTGTATAGGATGTTCATTTTCTATGTTAGAAATGGACCAGATTCACCACAGAAACTGTTACCTGACTTGTCCCTCTCAGAAATATGTGTTATCCACATATCCAGACACACCATGTTGTTATCTTCATTCTTTAAAGGTCTGTTGCTCAGAGCTGCTGAGATGAAGGAAGACTCTGGGATTCTTTTCACATTAAAGTTAAAGACTGCGCGGACGTCAAAGTCCGATATCACAAGTCCTGTTACCGTCAGGACACCAGATTCTTCAACAAGCCCACAGTAACAGTTACTGGAACCACAGAAGAAGAAATGTAGGACATAATATTATGTGGTCGATGTAATCATTTGCACAGGCTGCACATATATACTGTCTATAGATGCATTATTTGTTGCCAAACTTCCTGCATCACCGGTATATCTGTGTTTCAGGAAGGAACCAGCCTTTGATGTCAGCAACAAGATCTTCTTGTTGGAGCAGAACATCAGGAACTGAATAACTGTAGATCAAGAAGTGCTGAGGATGAATCAGCTGAGAAGAAAGTTCAGCAGTTTGGTGAAAAAGGATGAGAATGTTGATGCTTCAGACTACAGGTAGTGTAACAGAAATACCAACAATGTCTTTGCTTTAGAGAAAAACACTCCAGCATCTCTAAATGATAAATAAATGACTACATCATTTTTTGAAACAATCCCAAACTCAGAATGAATTTGTCTCTTTGTCATGACAATATTTTCTGTTTAAACTGGAAAGTCCAAGAGATAAAACCTGTGATGGTAAATGTTTTGGTCCATGTGAATAAATATTTAGTCACACTCTTAATCAAATAGATGAACAGAATAGATTAGTATAGTATAGTATAGTATAGTATAGTATAGAATAGAATATATTGTCATTGCCAGAACAATTCCATTGTATTAATGAATTGGATTTGTATGTTTCAGGATGGATAGATTAAAGAGGAGTCTGACCGTTGATTTTTCTCAGTTAGTGTTTCACTCCCCGAGCAAGAACAATATCAGTGAGCTGGTTTTTGTAGAAACATAAGTTCATGCACAGACGACCTCAGTCATCCGGCACTGAAACAACAGTATGGAAGTTTTTTGTTTTCAAAGTAATATGCAGTTCTGAATTGACAATTCAGGTTTAGAATATGAAAATACATTTTACAATTTAGAAATCAATAATAACATTGTCTAAATAAAATATTGAATAAAAGCAAAATCAATTGCATTTTAAATGGTCATGGGTTTTTCATGTCATAATTCAAATGAATTTGCATTTTGCAATTTACAATTCAATATTTAAAAATGACATTTTAATGCACAGTTTGTTTAAATTCATTTTAAAATAGCTTATAGTTTACTGCATTGTTAAATGTCAGGCTGTTTTGTATCAGAATTTAAATTCAATGGCAGAACAGCGCCCCCTAGTGTATATGGAGGTCCAGAAGAGACAATATTACATAAATATATACGCCATGAAATCATTAAATAAAAGTTTCATTATATTATTTAAAATTACCATTAAATAAATAAATTTGGAAATCAACAAATAAATGTTTAAATATATGTGGCATTAAAACATTAAAATTAGCGTTAAAAAACATTTTTAAACATTTAATGACATTTATTTATTTCATGGTACAAGTCTGGTTTTTATTCTTCCTGACTGATGTTTATTCATTCAACTGCTCTGTAAAAATAGTGTTTGTTTAAACAACGCATCAAAGTAAACGCCCACGGACCACATCCAACCCGCCGTGTAATTCTAGATCAGTTTGATCTTCAGGAAGGAGCTTTCCTTCCATCTGCAGTGAAGAGGATGAAGAAGAGGAAACATCTGCAGACCTTTGTGGAAAAGAAAAGATCAGTCCTGAAGGAAACTGACATTAGAAATGAAGAAGAAGATGGAAAGAAACATTCAAACATGAGATCTTCTGCCACAGTGAATGGACTAAAGCTCAGAAGAAGAAAACAGCCTTCAGCATGAAGATGGTCAGCATGCAGCAGGAGAACATCAGCCTCATGTCTGCAGTTTAGTGTCAACACAACTTTCTCATCATATTGATGTGAACACAACTGAAACATGGAGTCTGACCTCAGAGTCTGCAGTCTGCAGTCTGGACTCTCCAGAAAACCACACAGATGAAGAAACTCCTGAATCCTGCAGGTTCTTGTTGTAGCTCAGGTCCAGTTCTGTCAGATTAGACGGGTTTTTCTTCAGAGCTGAACTCAGAGCTTCACAGCTGATCTCTGACAAACTGCAGCTCCTCAACCTGAAATCAGACAGAAAAGTGTGTTCAGGAGCAGTGATGCAGCTGGAGGTTTAGCAACTTCTTTTGGATTTTGACATTTTGACCAACATGTTGGTAAATTAAGATTCAATCCATTTGAAATGACTTTAAAATGAAGTGAAAACAGACGAGGAATTGAAATGTCATTTATCATCATGAATTTTTCATTACAAAACACATTTTCTAAATGCATGGCAGAAATGCAGATTGAACTGACAGTTGAAAAATGAATTTTTATTTGAAACATGAAACCAAAAAAACATGACGATTTCAAATCCAATTGATTTTGCTTTGATTTCAAAATGTCAGATTCAATTGTATTTCTTCTTCTTGAATCCTAAAATGTAAAATGAATTTTACAAATGACATGATTACATTGTAAAGTGAATTGTTCTTTGAGAATTGAAGATCACTTTGAATTATGGGTAAAAAAAACTTCAAAAGGAAAATCTTGATCACATTTGAATGGATCTGACACAAAATGAATGAACAAAGAAAGTTTCAACTCTCTGGTTCCTTTCAAATCACAGGAACAAAAAGCACATTTAGAAACTTGTTGAAATGTTGGATTTCATGTTGGACTTTTGGAAACAAACTATTGGAAGTGTAGAAAAATCCAGGTAAACATGAAGTTTGTCTGCAGAAACTCAAAGATGTTCACCAAAATAAAAGCATGAATCAGAGCTAAACTTTCCTTTCTCTCTTCATCCTGACTGGAAAAAGCAGGTTGTGCAGAAAAACAGTGAAAAAGTCTTTAGTTCTCCTTTGAAAGCATTTACTGACATCTGTAAACTGTAGAGGGGCCTTGAAACACATTAGGATCCACGGGGCCAAAATGTCTGAATGTGGTCCTGCAGAGGAGCTGCTGCTGGTTCTGCTGTTAAGGTGCATTCACACCGAATGCGATTCACACGGCCAATTTGCGTGGAGAATTCGCTGATCGCTGCATGGCCTCAAATGTGTTCTGTAAGCTCGCCGCCTCTGCCGTGAGAGGAGCTAGCAGCTAATGTTTTTAGCCTGGTTGCTACATGGAACTGCGTCCGTTTATCTCATTCATAATGAGTGGGAGACACGGATGATGTTTAAAGATAAAGTTATTTTATTTTGAAGAGCTCCACAAAAACATCAGTGATCACGTCTCCATGTTTGGGTTCATGAAAACATTTAGAGTCTCCCTGTAGCTACAATGAGTTTCTCTGCTGCTGCTGTGTCTGATTGACAGCTGCTTCTGCTGTGTTTCCGTCTCTCTCTGACCGAGTTCAAATGCTTTCTGTCCTGCATTAACCCGAGAGAGCTAAAATAAAAACAAGAATTAAATGTCTTTTTTTTGTTGTCTCAATGAAAATAAGAAAAACATCATGAAGTTCAGGAGGTCTGAGCAGACTGCTTTCCCATCCAGCAGTGGTCCTCTGTCTCGCCGCCAGCTCCTCTCCCAGGAGCCGACATAGTGAGCGAGTTCACTACAGCTCCATAGGTGCTGCGACAGACTCTCTAGAGTGAACCCACCTTAACCCAACAGTAATCTGTTAATTAGTAATCTAGTTTTCTGTCTTTTTAAACATCCGTCATAACAGATTCACAGCTGTGTTTCCTGGGTTTCCTGTCAATCAAGATGACTCTAAACTTTGTGAATACTGGGGTCCAATCCAGTACTTTTCACAGTTCATTGATGACAATATTTTTGAGGATCTGACAGTTTTTACAAATCAAAGAAAGCTGCAAACTACAGGAGTCTCACTGAAAACCACTGTCCAAAAAAGTCTAGATTTTCTTGCAGCTTTGAAGAGACAAGATTTGTCTGTTTTAGCACCAGGACTGAGAAACAAACGTTGATCTCAAAGATTATGTGAAATAGAAGACCTGGTTCTGATCCAAGCTCGGTTCTAAATAAGCCCCAGAACCAGGTCTGTGGGAAAGAGCTTTCAGTCTGCTGCACTTTGACCTCTTCATATCTCTTCATAAGGAGCTGCTGCTCTGTGGGTCAGAAATCTGCTGCAACTGTTTGTCCATTTAAACCTGCAGTTCTGGGATTGATTCATGTTTTCTTTCCAGAACACAGAGAACATGAACTGATCCCAGATATCAACACCTGGATGGACTTAGGTTCTCCTGTTTAGTCTGATGTTTGTATTCTACCTACTGCTGGTTCTTCTTTAGTGATGCTATCTGACACTTTCTCCTAAATCAGAGAAAAACAGACAGAAACTGTCGTAGAGAATCAACATTTGAATGAAATCTGACCTGAGAGTCTCCAGTTTACAGTCTGGACTCTCCAGTCCAGCAGACAGAAGCTTCACTCCTGAATCCTTCAGGTTGTTGTAACTCAGGTCCAGATCTCTGAGTCTGGAGGACTGAGAGCTGAGAACTGAGGACAGAGCTGCACAGCTTCTCTCTGACAGATTACAGAGACTCAGTCTGAAGAAAACAAAGACAGACAGCAGTTATTGAATCTTTCATTTTTCTAATCAAATTCATTTGTTCTCTGAAGGTGATTTTCATGAGAGTTCTTACAGAACTTTGTTGGAGGCTTTGATCACTGGCAGCAGCCTCAGAAGAGCTTCCTCTGAAGCAGAGTATTTCTGCAGGTCAAACTTTTCCAGATCTTCTTCTGATGACAGTAAGATGAAGACCAGAGCTGACCACTGAGCAGGAGACAGTTTATCTGTGGAGAGACGTCCTGACCTCAGGAACTGTTGGATCTCCTCCACTAGAGAACCATCATTCAGTTCATTCAGACAGTGGAACAGGTTGATGCTTTTCTCTGCAGACAGATCCTCACTGATCTTCTTCTTGATGAACTGGACTGTTTCCTGATTGGTCTGTGATCTACTTCCTGTCTGAGTCAGCAGACCTCGTAGGAGACTCTGATTGGTCTGCAGTGAAAGACCCAGGAGGAAGCGGAGGAACAAGTCCAGGTGTCCGTTTGGACTCTGTAAGGCCTTCTTCACAGCACTCTGGTAGAACTGGACTGGACTGTTTTGATTGAGTTTGAAGTTCTTTGATTTTCTCTTTTGTTTCATGAGGTTGGTTCCAGAGGTGATGAAGGTCCGGTAAACATGAAGAGCAGCCAGAAACTCCTGAACACTCAGATGGATGAAGCAGAAGACCTTGTCCTGGTACAGGCCTCTCTCCTCTCTAAAGATCTGTGTGAACACTCCTGAGTACACTGAGGCTGCTCTGATATCGATGCCACACTCTGTCAGGTCGGATTCATAGAAGATCAGGTTTCCTTTCTGCAGCTGCTCAAAAGCCAGTTTTCCCAGAGACTCCATCATCTTCCTGCTTTCTGGACTCCAGTGAGGATCTGTCTCAGCTCCTCCATCATACTTGACCTTCTTGACTTTGGCCTGAACCACCAGGAAGTGGATGTACATCTCAGTCAGGCTCTTGGGCAGCTCTCCTCCCTCTCTGCTCTTCAGCAGATCCTCCAGAACTGTAGCAGTGATCCAGCAGAAGACTGGGATGTGACACATGATGTGGAGGCTTCGGGATCTCTTGATGTGGGAGATGATCCTGCTGGCCTGCTCTTCATCTCTGAATCTCTTCCTGAAGTACTCCTCCTTCTGTGGCTCATTGAACCCTCTGACCTCTGTCACCATGTCAACACACTCAGCAGGGATCTGATTGGCTGCTGCAGGTCGTGTGGTTATCCAGAGGCGAGCAGAGGGAAGCAGGTTCCCCCTGATGAGGTTTGTCAGCAGATCTCCCACTGAGGTGGACTTTCTAGGGTCATTTAGGATCCCAGTCTTGTGGAAGTCCAGAGGAAGTCGACACTCATCCAGACCATCAAAGATGAAGAGAACCTGGAAGTCTTCAAAGCTGCAGATTCCTGCTTCTTTGGTTTCAGGGAAGAAGTGATGAACAAGTTCCACCAAGCTGAACTTCTCCTCTTTCAGCACATTCAGCTCTCTGAAAGTGAATGGAAATGTGAAGTGGAGGTTCTGGTTGGCTTTGCCTTCAGCCCAGTCCAGAGTGAACTTCTGTGTTAAGACTGTTTTCCCGATGCCAGCCACTCCCTTTGTTATCACGGTTCTGATTGGTTCTTGTCTTCCAGCTGGGAGTTGAAAGAGCTCTTCTTGTCTGATGCTTGTTTCTGCTCTGTCTGCTTTCCTGGATGCTGCTTCAATCTGTCTGACCTCATGTTCTTCATTCAGCTCTCCAGTTCCTCCCTCTGTGATGTAGAGCTCTGTGTAGATCTCATTCAGAAGGGTTGGGTTTCCTGCATTAGAGATCCCCTCAAACACACACTGGAACTTCTCCTTCAGACCAGATTGGACTTTATGTCGACAAACTGCAGCAGAAGATCCTGAATGAAGACAACAAACAGAGTAAATCAACTCTCTGCAGCCCTGAAGGATGAGGGTTTGAATCCCTGTGGTTCCATGTGTTGAGACATCAGTAAATCTTCATTTATCAGCAGCTGAAACCTTCAGAGAAATCCTCTTACTGCTCTGCAGTCCATCAGCCAGCTCCTCCTGCTTCATTCTCCTCAGGAAGTTCACTGTGATCTTCATCAGTGACTCTCTGCTGCTCCTCTGCTCTTCATCTTCATCCTCCAGCTCCTCCTCCTCCTCCCTGTGACTCAGAAGCTTCTGGATCTTCTTCAGCTCCTTCTTCACAAAAGTGACAATGTTGTCCTCCAGCAGCTGCAACAGAATTCTAGATGAATGAGCCAATCAGAGTGAAGTCATGGAGCCAAACATCAGCTCCATGTTGGACACACTGACAATCCACTGGTCTCCAAAGTGCAGCATGGAGATGACTGTGGACAGAATGATGGAAAAGTAGTTGTTGTTCATGTACAGACCAGAAAGATGGAGTCCAGCTGTGTTTGATGCTGCTGGACAAACTGACCACTGGGAGTCTCTGAGCTCTGCTGGTCCACTCTGTGGAGAATCAGAACAATCAGCTCCATTCTGTCTGTGCTGGTGGGTTTCAAACCAAACTAACTGGAGTCGGGTCAGTTCACCAAGTCACAGCTAGAATGTTCTACAAACAAGTCAGTCCTCATTCACTCCAATGGAAAATGACCCAACTAAACAACACATAGAAGCATATTTACAATATTTGTTCCTCTGTAGTTCCATTTATTATTCATAAAGTTACTGTGGGAGTTTTTACATGAATCTTATTAGATTCTATTTGAAATAATCTCATATTTAGATCAGCAAACCAGTGGATCATATCAACACGTTCTCTGTCTATGTCTATAGAAAGTCATTGAAGTGTCTATAATGTCTTTGAGCCAAAGGCTCCACCTGCTAAACCAACCAATCAAAACCAGTTATTCTGAAAATCCACCAGAAAGAGGATTTTCATCCCACTGTCCACATTTTAAAGAGAATTGTATTTCTTCTAACATTTTATCTCTCAGGTCTTTATCAGAAAAAACAATAAAATGATGAAATAAAAACTAATTAATCCTTTTGAAAATTCACTAAATCCGTTGGATTTGTTTCGTCCTCTGAAGAAGAGACGGTAGAACCACAAGTCATGGATGTTTTTTCATGGAAAAACATTGACTTGAATGAACTGAACACAATGAACAGAAACAAACGTTCACAAACATGCAGAAAACACTTCACTCCAAAGAAGGGTCAAAGTCTGTTGACATTCAGAACATTTTTCCAAAGGAAATCACATCAACAAACAGAATGTTTTTAGCAGGTGCTGCTGCAGTTACCATGAGGCACCACAAGAGGGCGTTACTGGAATGCACAGATTTTCCCTCGTGTTCCAAATAAGATTCTAATTCTAGTCAGAGAGGACATCAGTTTGGTGCCAGACCTTTGGTTAGACAGACATCCAGTTCCAGCCCATAATCACAAACATGATGACCTCATTGTTGACTTGAGTCCGTTTGACTGTTGGAGGGTAAAAAAGTTCTGGATTTAGTCAGTGGATCTGCTTTCATGGATTTGGGAACGGTCAAAGTTGAAGACGAGATTTTTCATCAAGATCTTCAGTCAGTGATTGATCCTCACCTCAGAACTACAATGTTTAAAGAGCACCTCCATAGTGCTCCTGCTGAAAACAATGTTCATCTCTGGTCTGAATGACTGTTGGCCAGTTGTCTCTGTCCCACCTAGAGCAACAGGGAGCTCCATCTGGATGCTCTTTGTGGACTGTAGGTCAGCGTTTAACACCATCCTCCCTAACAAACTCATGAAGACACTTGTGAGCTTAGGGCTCCTGTCCTCCACCTGCATGTGGATAAACAGACTGCAGACAGAGGGTGGGAGTAGATCAACACCCTCAGTCTCAGCACTGGCTGAGAGCTGAATCTACACCCTCTACACCCATGAATGCAAACCCACCAGAACAACACTGTTGATGCATTTCCAGACAACATTGCAGATGGAAAAGCGGGATTCCCTCCAGAGAACACGTCTCCACTGCTCTAGAGTCCAGTGGCGGCGTGCTTACACCACTGCATCCTAAGCTTGCACTTGGTGATCCGTATGTGTCTTGGAGCGG
>BOLG01001483.1:0-78782 GCA_016861445.1 Oryzias woworae | reverse complement strand
ACGTGGTGGAGGTGGATGCCTCGAGACTGGAGTTGGAGCCGTCCTGTCCCAGCGATCTGCCTCTGACCAAAAGCTCACCCTTGCCCTTCTTCTCTCGGCGTCTCACTCCCCTGCCGAGAGGAACTACGATGTTGGGAACCGGGAACTGTTTGGCGGTGGTTCTTGGCGCTCAAGGAGTGGAGACACGGCTGGAGGTGCTTCTCAACCATTTCTGGTATGGTCGGATCACAAGAACTTGTCCTACATTCCGTTCTGCTCGCAGGCTCAACTCTCGTCCAGCTCGGTGGGCGAGCCGTTACTGGGCCGCTTCAATTTCACACTCCCTACCCCCTGGATCCAAGAATGGGAACCCACTCCCTCCTCGTCAGTTTGACCAATCAACTGGTGCTGAGCCTGGGGAGGACACCATTGTGCCCTTTTCATGTGTGGTAGGAGCTGCCAGCTGGGCGGTAGAGAATGTCCGTGCAGGAGGCCCGAAGAACCTCCCCATCCCACCTACGTGTCCTGCCGGTCTCCTATTCGTGCCCCGTCTGCAGGTCTGCTGTGCTGCAGTGGGGTCACAACTCTACACTTGCATGCCACCCTGGGTCCACCCGCACGCGGTTCCTGCTGCAAACAGCGCTTCTGGTGGCCGTCCATGATACCTGACACCCGGGGATTTGTCTCTGCTCTGCCTGCTCCATTGTGCCCGCAACAAGCCGTCTCATCGTTCCCCCCTGCCGGACTGCTTCATCCACTTCCGACGCCTCATCGCCCGTGGTCGCACATTTCTGTGGACTTCGTTACTGGACTTCCCCCCCAGAGGGTAACACCGCCATTCTGACAGTTGTTGACCGTTTTTCTAAGTCTGCCCATTTATTGCCCTTGCTAAGCTGCCTACGGCGTTCGAGACCGCTAATTCTCCTGGTTCAGCATTTTTTAGGCTTCATGGACTACCTCAGGACATTGTTTCCGACAGGGGTCCCCGTTCACTTCACTTCCCGGGTCTGGGGGGCTTTCTTGTAGGGGCCATCGGGGCTACACTCAGTTTGTCATCTGGTTATCACCCGCAATCAAATGGTCAGACGGAACGGGCGAACCAGGACCTGGAGGCTGCATCCGTGTGTGGGCGGCCGATCACCCTGCTTCCTGGTCTACTCACCTGGCTTGGATTGAATATGCCCACAACACCTGGGTCTCTTTCGGCCACAGGCATGTCTCCTCCATTCATGGCATCTAACGGCTACCAGCCTCCCCTTTTCCCAACACAGGAGACGGCAGTGGCAGAGTGCCTTCTATTCAGGTGCACCTGAGAAGACTCGTCGGGTCTGGCGTGGGGTCAGGGCTGCGCTGGGTCGTACGGCGGAACTCAACCGGAGGCTGGCAGAACCGTCATCGTGTTCCAGCCCCTGACTACAAGCTGGACAACGGGTCTGGCTCTCCACACGTGACTTCCTCTTCAGTTTGAGTCTTGGAAGTTTCTCCCAGGTATATTGGTCCCTTTGAGATGGACCGTGTCCTGACCCTGCTGCTGTCCGATTGAAGCTGCCTGCTTCTTTGAAAGTGCACCCATCCTTCCACGTCTCCCCTCCTGAAGCCCGTCTCGGACAGTGCTCTCGGCCCTCCGACCGTGCCCCCTCCGCCCCCCCTGCTCGTTGATGATCACCCAGCTATGCCGTTCGCCGCCTGTTGGATGTTCGGCGGCGGGGGCGCGGGTGGCAGTACTTGGTTGGATTGGGAGGGTTTGGTCCGGAGGAGCGCTCCTGGAGTTTCTCGTTCCCTGATCTTGTCCCGGCTTCTTCTGCACGACTTTTAGGTCCGTACCCCACAAGCCTGGAAGGCCGCCGGGTGGCGTCCATTGAGGGGGAGGTACTGTGATGGCTGTGGAGGCTCTGTGTTGTTTTTTCCTTCCCCTCACTCCTTGTTTTCAGAGCATGTGAGTGGCAGGGGTGTGTCCAACCCTCCAGAGACACCTGCACTCATCCTCTCATCAGCTGCACCTCACTTAAACCAGTCTACCCACCACCACTGTTTGCCAGATGATTCCGTCAGGTTGTCCATGTGGATTCTACTCTTGCCAAGCGCCATTCCTGCCCAGTTGGATTACTCCCCCTGCCTCCATTTTTGATTTTTTGGCTGCTGCACCATTAAATCTGTTACACCTTCTTTGACACTCTGCGTCGGGGTCTCCTTCGCACCCTTAACAGTAATTTATTTTAATAAGATTGAGTAAAGGAATGTTTGATTTACAGACTTTGTTATAACAGTTACTAGAAACCTTCATATTGTATTTGGTGACAAACTCGTTATATGATAACAGCATTCCATCAGTATGCATCAAGTCATAAACAAAAAACACACCATTATCAAACCATTCAGACACAAACAGGGATTTCTTCTTTACAGTCATAACCTCTTTATTCCATAAAACAGTATTATGTGGGGAGAAATTGTGAGTAAAAAGCATTTTCCCAAATTCTAATTTGTGCTTGTAACATTTGACAGCTTCAATGGTATTTTTGACAGATGGTAATCACATTTCAGCAAGAGTTCTAGTCCCCCGACCCTCTCAAAGAGTTTGTTTGGGATATGAAACCACATAGATTGAGGCTGGGAGATACAAGCTTATAATAATAATGTGATTGTCAACATCTAAAGCTTTTAAGCCACCATTTTTATCATCTCTGACTAACTGTGATTTTTGTAAATAGTGTTTTATTTTTCCA
The DNA here is from genome assembly GCA_016861445.1 of Oryzias woworae. Taxonomy (NCBI): domain Eukaryota; kingdom Metazoa; phylum Chordata; class Actinopteri; order Beloniformes; family Adrianichthyidae; genus Oryzias; species Oryzias woworae. The sequence continues at coordinate 76,077 of BOLG01001483.1, read as the reverse complement.
GATAAACTTGAATTGAACAGAATTGGACGACTTGATATTTTTGGGGATGTTTAGATAGATTGGCAGGGAGACACCAGTCTTGAAAAACCTTCTGCTTTAGATGTAAAATGCAGTTAATATTGATAAGTCACGTCTCACCACTGGTTAAAAGTTTTCTGCATTGTATTTAGTCTGGGAATAATATTTATACTTTCTCTATCAATACCATTTTTTGTTACTATTAGACCAAGATATTGTCCTGCTGTGCTTTCCGTGATGGAATTGCGCAACTTTTCACAACGTGCGTGGGGAGGGAAATCACTTGACACAACAAGCACTCTGAGCTGAGAGACTTTTACTCGTCTTGAGCAGGTGAGTACAGGTAACCGCTTTCAACAGCCACAGGGTTAATATCTGCTCGGGCTCTAGCTCGGGCACAGAACAGCAAGAGTCTGTCCATGCGATGAGCGAGCACCTTCTACATCCTCTTTCTCTACACCCCTCGTCTCATCTTCAAGTATCGCGTTACTTCACACTTCAATAATAACAAAAGGGCCGCAGAGGGTTATGTTATGTTGCAGTAACTACCTTACAATATTTCACTTCACTTTTTACTGCTATGTTTTCAATATTACTTTGATGGCAGGTATGCACGGGTAAATTTCTAATTGTTTTAGATTTAGAGTAAGGCCTGATGCTCTTGAAAAAGAAAGGATTTTGTTAATAACAAAAGGCAGCATATTTTTTATTTCTTAAAATAAAGCTGTGTTCGTCTACAAATTGACTAATTTAGATTCCTTATCCAAGATGTTAAAACCCTTAAAATCTGGAGAATGTTTTAGAAAGATGGCTAGTAATTCAGCTGAGATTAGAAACAACAGTGGGCTAAATAGGACATCCCTGGTGACACCTCTATTTACAGGAAAGCTGTTTGAGAAACCTCGGTTAAGAACAATGCTGCTGCTGAATTCTCTGTCGAACATCTTTATATGTTGTCAAATTTGGATGACACAATTACATAATGTTCTTCCAGCCACAATCACACGCAGACCATTTCTATCATTTACAATCATCTGAAGAAAAGGAGAACTTTATTTATTGTAATGTCATTTTTCTACTACCTGGAAAACACTGATAGTAACTAGTACAGTCGTAACACACCTGTTTTAAACAAGAGGACCTGGTGCTCGATCATCACTAGACGGAAGTTCTCGACCGGAACCAGAAAATCCCTGGAGAGCTTCATTTGCCGGAAGTTTGTTCCTTAATACAAATACAGTTTATTATTCTCAAATATGTTGAAATCAATAATATTAATACACTGAATTGTGTTCTGTTTTGATCATCTGTTTTCTGTTGAACAGTAACTGTTTTTAGGTCATTGCTCTACTCTGTTATTAGGTAATTCACAAATATGTCTATGTTGTGTAAAGCATTAATAAAATTAAAAACCAAAAGTTGAGAATTTCGCTCAGTTCAAACATTGACTGTAAGAAACAGTAACAACAATAAAGTAAAAACATGTCTATGGGTTTAAAACAGACTCATTCTTTAAGTAAGCTAACGCTAACATGGACTTTGGAATGATTCAGATAGAAGAACTTAGCGGACAAAGATTAGAAATTTATCATACAGAACAAAGTGTTTGAAATGTATACAGAAAACAGGCATCTGCTCCTTCAAATAGTCATTGTCATGAAATGACTATTTGAGTGAGAAAATACAGTTGGTTTATAGAGAATTATTAACAAACTGTTTAACTTACATTGTGATCTCTCCTCGCGCCGAAGTTGAACAGTTTGATCAAGAGGTGTCGGATGTCTTTCCTAAAACTAAACTACACACGAAGAACTATTTCCACTACGACATTCAGAGGATGTCCATCCGCCATGACGGATCCATCCAAACATGATTTTTTTCTGATCATTGAGTTCATTTTACAGACAAAGATTTTGATTTACAAAAATTGATGGTTTTTATGAATTGTTTTTAGATTTTGTATTTAAGATGGTTTTTGTGACATTTTCTGGTTTTTTGCAATAATGATTTATTTTGACCAGACTACGATTTTCTTCATTCTCATTAAATAATGATTCTTTTGTCTCTGGTCCTGCAGGTGAGACGGCTGTGGTTCAAACACAGCAGACTGTGATCGCAGCAGCTGGAGGTGAAGCTCATCTCAGCTGTCTGCTCACACAGCCGAAAGACGTCCTTCAAATCACATGGCAGAAAATGGCATTAGGAGCAGAGGAAAACGTTGCATCTTACCCCTGCAGTATGGAGAAAGAGTGGTTTCTAAATTCCAAGAAAAAATCCACATCAGCAGCTCTGGAATGCAGAACAGCTCCATAGTTGTGAGGAAGTTTCAGAGGAGGATGGAGGATGTTTCTTCTGTTTGTTCAATGCATTCCCTGAAGGAGCTCTGAAAGGAAGAACGTGTCTTCTAGTCTATGGTAAGAAGCTGCCAGCATGTGCAGCGTGAGCTCCTTCATCAGCTCTTCAGACGTGTCTTTCCTCTGCAGAACTGCATCAACCGCTGCTCCATGTCAGAGCTTCAGACTCTCCTGCAGAATCCGTCGGGAGCAGGTCTGCCTGTGGATGAACAGCTCTCTGACGGTGGGACAACAACACCTCAACTCCTCCTACAACAGCACCGTCAGCATGAACGCCAACAACACCGTCACCGTCACCACAGCAGCTGTGCTGTCAGGTCTGGGCTCCAAAACCACTCAGGTTGGATGTTCAGCTGCAGTCTTCTCTGGTCCTCAGATGAAGGCGTCTGTGGTCATTCCTGGTGAGAAACTCTTTCAAGTTTATGATCTAATGGTAGTGTTTGTGGTTCTGATGTTGAGTGTCTTCCATCAGCTTTGGATGTAGAACCTGCATCTGTTCACAGACGCTACGGTGAGTTCAGGCTCTCATTCTGTCATGGTGGTGCTTCTGTTTGGATCACAATCTGATGAAGCTTCTGTTTTCTGAAGGATTGGTTGTAATATGGATAGCAGTGGTGATGGGAACAGTTTTATTCTTCTCTGCTCTGTTCCTCTACAAGCAGAGATTTACACAGAAGGTATTTGTCACACAGCACTGATGAAAAACTGAGTCTGTTTGTGGCTTTTTGAATGTTTGTGATTCCAGATTATTTCTGAGAACATTACTGGTCACAAAGTAAGATTTCATCCTTTATTAGTGTCTTGCATGGAAACCTGACACTTTAACCTTTAAATAGTTAACATGTTTTGCTTCATTTGTCTGTTTTTGTAACGAACTGAACAACCTTGAAAGACAGATAAGCTAATAAAAAGTCAGGGATTCAAATAAGTCATTTTGAAAATTTGTTAAGTTCTTTTATAAAGTCTGGAGTATCTCTTTCTGGATTTCAAATAAGACAAAATGTTTGTTTGAAAATGGATAAAGTGTAAAACAGGCAAATCACACTGAGTTAGGAATATGAAAGATCATAACGTACTTTTTGTTTGATTCCTTTTCCAGACACTTTGATAAGAATAACTGCACTGTGATTATACTGTCCTCTGAAACGTAACGCAGTTTTCATTCAGACAGAGCTAAACTTTGTCCTAAACAAACATGTCCTCTTTGCAGTCGCTTTAATATCATTCTTGATTTTTGAGGTACAAAGTGAAACTGTAAAAATACAGAAATAAAAACAGTCATCAGCAGTATTTTTTCAAATAGAAACGTCAAACAATGAATTGAGAATTTTTAGCTTTCATGAATTACACCTGAAACGGCCCAACTAACACACATAGCATTTACAACGTCGAACTTTAAACTTTTTTAAATCACTGAGGACCCGAACTTTGGTGAGATATACCACCTGCAGAGGGTGAGAGGGAAGTTTCTTTTTTTTTTAAAGGAATCCACTAGAAAACTAAAGAACTAAATAACACAGGACTCTCTGACCAGGAAGACTGAGACATGCAGCTTAAATCAAAAATAGTTTCTAAAAAGGTCAAATGTTAAAAAGACACCAAGAAAATACAAAACTAGAAACCAGAACCCCAAACACCCAGTGGGGTGTCACACCGGAACCTGCACCAAATCCTGTACCAAACCCCAGTGGAGGCAACTGACTCCTCTCAGCGTTGGTGGAAAACTCCGAGCTCCGATAAGTTCCAATATGGGGGTTGGTAGAGACAGCGATCAGTCTGACCGCCTCACGCTAGTCCAGAACAGAGACAGACTGCAGTCACTGAGCCTGCAGCAGAGGTCCAATCTGGTCCTGAATTGTGGCGCAGCAGGTCTGAGGCTGATTCTCACCTGACAGAGCGGGAAGGGCTTTTAACAGCCCTCTGCAATTACAGCAGCTGGTGCTCACAGCTGATCTTAATTAAGTGACCCTCTACCTGCCACACCAGCCCCCTCCTTTTGAATCGGCGCCCCGATGATTACGACCAAGGACAGAAGAGAGAAGACACAGTCACATGTTGCTTCACACTCCTGGAATTCAGTCCACCACAGCTCTAGGAAGATGGTGAATGTTAGAGTGGTACCCCCGCTGTAGATGGAGTAGTCCTCCACACCGCCCCTTGCTGCTGACCACCACCTACACCAATAGACTGAGGGGAACACCACCTCTGCTTGAGATGGACCAGTTTTGTGGTCCTAGAACACCTTCATGACCAACTGACTGCTGGAGGAGGAGACACCATGCTGGCGGTGTGACGTGCAGCGACAGCGGTGGAAGTGTCTCTGGAGGTGATGCACTCGGACCGGCTCACAGCCGGTTCATGCCGAGTAAAAACTTATTACAAGAAAACAAAGTTCCTTCACAACAACAAGATTAAGTTGTGTTTTCACTTATTGAAGCCCATACTTCACCAGGAAAGGTATCAGTTTTCTTTTTTTTAAAGGGAACATCGTTGTGTCTCCATGAACTCTTAACCTTCGAGGTGCACACCAAGCTATCACCAGGAATGGTGTCTTTTTCTGGCCCTGAATAGATAAGTGAAATGAAATGTATTAGAAATGTGGAACAATCTCACAGGGCCTCCAGCTGTTCATGAAAAATGATGCTTGGCTCCTGGAAAATGACTCCAAACAGGACAACAGAAAAGGAGAATATAGACATAATTACGCATGTGAATTCACAGGAGGTTCACTTCTGCAGGAAGACCTACTCCCACTCTAACTTTGTGATTACGTTGGAAGTCATCAGGATTTTTTCACTCAAACGTTCAAAAATCCTATTTGTGAATCCAAACTTTCCATATGACTCATTCTCAGGAATTAGACAAAAATCCTTTTTGGTGCCAGTTTCATTACAAGCGGCTGTGTCCCGCCTTGCTCACCCATGTGTCGACCTGTCCTTGGGAAAGACACTGAACCCCACATTGCAACTGGTGGTTATAGGTTGCCGCCAGTGTTCGATAGCAGAGCCGCCATCAGTGTGTGAATGTGTGTGTGAACAGGTGAGTGGGACTGTGACTGTAAAGTGCTTTGGACCTTCAAGGACAGTAGAAAAGCGCTATACAAGTATAATGCCGTTTACTATTTAAAGGCCCTAATATAGGGCATAGATAAAGGGGAAAGAGATGAAGCTAGAGATGAAGGGGTGTGGTGTATGACTGCAGATTGTGTTTGCATATTTCTAGTAATTGTCTCTTTCTACTCTTACAGAAAGAGTCATTAAGTTTGATAAGATGACAACAGCTGCTCAGACTCAGTGTAAAGAACTTACAACTGTTTATATTCCTATGTTTTTGTATCCCTTTTTTAATGTCTGCTTCATTATTGCTTTGTATTTTATACAATAAACAACTGAAAATGAGTATGTATTGTTGTTTTTTTAATGTTATCTTTATAAGTTATCCTATAGTAAAGTGAATTGGAACAGTAGGCAGCCGTCTGAACTGACATACACAGAGAGCAGTATAAATAATATCTAAAAAAAGTTCAATTTTAATGTAAAATAAACGTCTTCATCAACCAGACTACAATAAGCCTGTATAAAAACGTTCTGCGTACATCCATATTGGATGTTTAGAGAGACATCAAAAAAAACACATTCCTGCCATGTTCTGCACTCTCAGGGGACAGACACCGACGTAGAAGACATCGTTGAATAATGTCTGCAGCGACCACATCTGAACTACAATTGGCTCTCATTAAGAAATATGTAGACGTTGATGCTCAACATTCACAAGACATAAAAACAAAACATGTTGCTTGGGTAACGTTCTGCACACTCAGGGGACAGACACCCAACATTTAAGGCAACGAGGATAAGAGGTCTTTACAACATAACTTTGCACAGTGGGAAGTACAGTTAGTAGATTTAAAACCATTCAATTAGAAAAAAGACATTGAAAAAAAAAGAAAATGTAAACAATTTTAAAATTGAGGAAACTGACACTGGCACTCTGATGTCACAGTTCATGTCATAAGTGTCTATGTGATCTCATGCTGATGTCATCCTCACATCCTCAAGTTAATCTCGTGACCTAATTTATCTGACATTATAATCTTGCAACCCAATATGACATCATCAGACCAAAGTCTACATATAGAGCTCAGCTTGTTTAGCCTGTACTTGTACTTCGCATTGAAGAGCGTTGACGTGAACCACAGCTTTCTCAAGAACCAACCTCCAAAGATTTACCAAGCACACCATTTCTACACAGCTCATCAGATTTCAACAAAAATGAACCGAATCAAAGAAAACAAACCAGAAGAAGTTTCCCTTTGGGAAATTTTGCACACGAAAGCAACTTCTTCTTTTACACTGACAGAAATCAGTTCAATTCTGCGTCAAGTGGCAACAGCTTTTCTGAATCCCCAAAATGCTCACGGAATTCTGACGCCTGACAGAATTAAGCTAATAGTTAGAAGGAACCCGGAACAACAAATCATGTCCACTGAATTAGAGTCGAGTTGAGAACTCTTCTCAGGTTCAAGTAGACATTTCAGGTGGTACATGGCCCCAGAGACATTCTAGGTTCACAGAAAACTGAACAATCCCACGTCTGGTCCCTTGCTTGCATTGTTGCCGAAATGTTCTTTGGATTTCCTTTCTACACGGCCTATAGTGATTATGAGATGATTTGGAACATAACACAAACTCACGGTCACTTTCCAGATTATCTCCTAAATGGAGGATACAGAATTCAGGAGTTTTTCTTCAAAAGTGACACAAACCAGTGGCTTTTGAAGACCCCTAGACAATATGGAAAGAAGGTCCCAAAGATGTCAAGTTTGTTTCACCAGATGACTTCAGACAACACCAGCAAAAATCAGGAACTTGTTCCAAGACAGAACAGACAAAAGTGGAACACTTCATTCACCTGTTCGAGAGAATGCTGTTATTGGATCCTGCAGCAAGAATCTCTCTCCACCAGCTGCTGCAAATCCATTGTTACAGGTAACCGGGATTCTGGTAAGGACAGAAAACTGCCCAAGGTGTGGATCATTGGGTCAGGTATTACATCACCGGAGCACAACACACAGCAAATCAATGCTTTGGAGAAAACCTTGGTCTCAATGCAACAGTGAAGTGGATCGGACAAGTAAACATGTGCTGGAGGGATGTCCTGAATCATTTCTACAGAGAGTTGCCCCAACAAAGGAGTTCTCCAGACATTTTGGTTCTCCATGTTGGCAGCAACGACCTGGGAAACACAGATGTGTCAGATCTCGTCAATGCAATGTTGAAGGACTTGACACACCTGCATCAAGCTTTTCCACAAATGAAAATTGTCTATTCCTGCATCACTCCACGATTGGTATGGGGCAATTTTGATCCTAATAAAATAAATGATGACAGGATGACAGTCCAAAACCATTCAATACAACACCGCATTCTTCAACGGTGTTGTGATTGAACATCAAGAACTGACACCATTTGAAAGCCGTCTGTTCCAACCAAATGGAATACAATTCACAACAGAAGGATTTGAGATGTTTGTAAGCGATATCCATGACACCATTGAGCAGATTCTTACCCCGGCCTTTTCAAGAGACCAATCCCAACCTCAGTCAATTGACGGCACCCCCATACATCCCACACGACCTTCAGAAGATGCAGATGACGATGCCTGAGAAGGAAAAACCTTCAAAAGAGTGTATCAATACAGTATCTGCATCTGTGAGCCAGCCGGCCCTGAAGAGGAAACTCATGTCAGAAACAGACTCAGAGAGCCACTCGCCTGCACCAAAGAAGAGAAGGATTTGTGAAGAAGACATCCCTGACAATGAACACTCTGAGGCATCACAGTCCCGCTTGGGGACGAACACTGGCTTTACAACAAAAAGCCTTTTCTGAAGAGAAAAAGAAGTTCAGAAGATCTCTTGTCCCCAGCAAAAAAGAGGAAGCCACTTGGTGAACATGTCAGCCTAAACCTTCCCCTAGCCTCTGAGGTTGAGCTGTATTTAGAAAGTTGTCTTCCCAGTCCACCTCTGATACAACCTAAGAAGATAGAAGAGGACACATTTGGCTCCCCTAAAGTGTGCAATGCATTGGAAAGCTCCCCCACAACCAAAACACAATGCGTGACAGGAGCACCTAGTATCTGGATTGTTGGGTCACATCAGATTTCAATTGCACAGCTTGCAGCTGATGATTCTTTTGAAAAGGCCTTGATTCCAATGCCAATGTTAAGTGGATTGGAATAGAAGACTCGGACTGGAAGAAGATTGTTAATGAAGTCCATCAAACAATCTCTAAAGAAGATGGTCCCCCTCAAGTTTTGGTCATCCAAGCTGAAGGCAATGAGTTGGGAAGAATGCCTCCAACAGTGATCGCATCTCTGATGGCAGAAGACCTGAGACTCCTGAGAGACAAGTACCCTCAAATGAAAATAGCCTTGTCCCTCATCCTTCCAAGGAGATACTGGGAACTTGGAAATCCTGTTAGAATGAATAAATACAGGACCTCTGTTAATAACGTTCTAAAGGGATATACTGACCTGTTTAATGTGGTGATTGAGCACGAAATTTGATTCAACCTGATAAGAAATCTATCAACTTAATGGAGTACGTTTATCTGCTCAAGGAAATCAAATATATCTAAATAACATTCAAACTGCCATCAAGAAATGTCTGCAAAGAACAATGGATGGATCAATGGATGACTTCTTCTCTTGATGATTTTTGTTGGACAGATTTCATCAATTGGGTGGACGAAATGATTGCAGGAGATTAGATGACCTTTTAAAAGAATGGCTATACCTCTCTACAACAAGGAGATGAGCTTCTGCAACTTCAGTTTTTCTTGAGGATTGTTTTCTGTAAATATCTACTGTTATTTTGTGAAAAAAGAGACCAAAAAAAAACAGTTTTTTAGGGGTTTTCTCCAGGGACTCTGGTTTTCCCCCCAGTTTTTAAAGTCTTAGTTTTCTCCTGTTCCTTTTTGTAAAAAAAACGTTGCTTTCAAAAAAAAAGAAAAAAAGTTTTTGTGGGGTTTTCTCCAGGGACTCTGGTTTCCCCCCACAATTGTTAAAGTTTTATTGTTTCTCTTGTTCTTTTCTATTCATTTTCTCTTTATTTGTGTAAAAAATGTTGTTTTCCAAATATATAATGTAATGCAACCATAAGGGAAAAAAAAAAAAAAAAACAGTAATGCAACCACAAGGGGCACTACCCAGTGCTTTCATGTGCCGGTCTCAAGTCCGGATAAATGCAGAGAGCTGTGACAGGAAGAGTTTTAATTGTAAAACTAAAGTCCAACCAACCATTCACTCCATACATACAAAAATAAGAAGATTGTAAGGTAATTAAGGTTTTTAGTAAATGCATTTTTGAAACTCTTTTCTTTACATTTACATGCAAAGATAACTCCGACGCCGTGGTTCATGACTGGAGGAAAGGCTGTTCACATCCTAAGCATGGGCAGAGAGCTCCTGTCCAGAAGGAGAAGCTTTAGGGTGTTCAGGCTGGAAAAGTCTGTTGGTTCAGACTGATTTTGTTTAATTTGATCCAGTTCTGAACGTCTGTATCAACGGCAGGTAAAACATTTTTTAGTGCTGCTTTGGGACAGCAGAGTCATGCTGCAAGACGGTTATAGAGGACACAACGCCTAAAAGTGCACTCACACCGAACACGATTCGCTCGATCAAATCACGTGGCCCGCCCATTTCTCACCGCACGGAGAATTTGCTGCTCGACGTGGCGCCAAAAATGTGTTCCCAATGCTCGCCGTTTGTTGCCTGTTGCCGGCGTTGAAACGACAATCCTCGTCAGCTGGACGAGCTAAGCAGCGCATCGTCGCACACGTTCCATTTTAAAGACTCTCCCTTTTTATATTGTGTCTAACTTTTTTATGTGAAGAGTTAGCCGGCAGGAATCTTAGTTCCCCCTTTTTAAGTGGGTTTTTGCATGCAGTTTGCGGTGCCCCCGATAGGGGGTGTTTTATTGTTGCTGTGAAGTCTGTTGTCACTGTTGGTTTTATGGAACTTTATTCATTCTGCAGGTCCACCTCTTACACTGTTCCACTGTTCTTCCACTTATGAGCCATCGTTTCATTGTGTTTAATAAAACCTAGTACATTTTAAGAAGAGTCTCTTGTGTTCCTGGCTTCTGACTGACAGGATTAATCCCTGTCCTGCAGCAAACATTACACTCCCATGCATTGTAAATGAAATAAACAGACACAGTTCTGTGTAGCAATCAGGCTACAAACATTAGCTGCTAGCTCTACTTAGCCATTGTCCTCCAACACCCAACGAGGGTGGCGAGCTTAGGGAACACATTGGGACACATGACACACAGCCCAGAAACAATTTCTCTCTGTGTGATAATTCTCAGAGCGGAGGCCATCAGCCCATCCGTTTCCGTTCTCAAATAATTATTCTTAAAGTTTGGCTGGTCCTCTGTTTGTCAGTTCTAGTTATTATTTACTGCAGGCTCTGACACTGTATGTTTAGATGTCCCTGCCTGCTCCATGTTGGGAAGACTTTATTCATAACAGAACCAGAGAAATTCTTGGCAGACTCTTTGATTCCTTTCAAAATATCAACCCAGATGTTTTTCCAAAGAGAGCAGATCTATTTCTAACAAGACATTGGGATGTCATTCAGGCTTTAGAAATGCTGTCAGATGGTGACAAAGAAAGACCATGGATGATAAGACACGGATGCTCCTTACCATACATGGAGGGTTCCATCCCAAATCCAGCACCCTGAGACTGTATACTAGCTACAAGGAAGGAGGCCGAGGACTAGTGTGCTTACTGTGTCTAAAAATGTTGGCAGCGGACAGCATGAAGTCCAATAAATTAAAGCGTCACTTAAATACATTACACTCCAATCACGCTGATAAGCCGCTTGAGTTTTTTCAGCGAAAACGTGCTGAATATTGCCAACAATCATCCCGCTTTGTGACCGCTACTTCAGTAAACCAGCGAGCGTTGTTGGCATCATATGAGGTGGCATACTAAATTGCTCAGAGCAAAAAACCCCACACCATAGCAGAGGAGCTGATACTGCCTGCAACATTAGAAATGGTCTCTGTCATGCTGGATGATGCAAGTGCTGCAAAAATAAAAACGATCCCTCTGTCCAATGACAATGTTGCTAGACGTATAAATGACAATGCTGATGATCTTAAAGAACAGTTGGTAGATAAACTCAAAGACAAACGTTTTGCCTTACAATGTGATGAAACAACTGACAGCAACAAAGACTGTTTGTTTATTGCTTATGTACGTTTTGACATGACTAATTCCCTGTGTGAGGATCTACTTTTTTGTAAATATGTCAGAGACAGAGCCACAACTGAAGAGCTCTTCCAAATGCTAGACTGCTTCCTGACTGAGAATGGGCTAAAGTGGTAGAACTGCTTTGGTGTTTGCAGTGATGGTGCACAGACCATGGCAGGGATGAGAAAAGGACTTGGGACTCTCATCAAGAAGGCCTCAGCTAATGCTGAGTGGACACACTGTGTTATACACAGAGAAGCACTGGCATCAAGGCACCTTTCCTCTGAATTAAGTGAAGTTATGACTGACATTGTAGATGTAGTCAATTTAATAAAGACCAGACCACTAAAACAAGAGTCTTCTCTGCTATCTGTGAGGAGATGGGAGCTGAACATCTAGCTGTGCTGTTTCACAGTGAGGCAAGGTGGCTGTCACGAGGAAAAGTCTTATCCCGAGTTTTTGAGCTCAGAGAGGAGATACGAATGTCTTGGAGCAGGAGCACAAGTATGAAGTCGCAAGCAAGTTTAGTGATGAGAACTTTCTGATGAAACTGGCCTACCTGAGTGACATATTTGGAAAGCTCAATGAACTAAGCCTACAGCTTCAAAGGGAATGATCAACACCTCCCTCAGGGTCACAGACAAGATCAGCTCTTTCACTCGAAAGCTTGCAATGTGGGGCATGAAGGAAATACGGAGTCATTTGAGAACCTGCAGGAATTTGTTAACACTACAGACTATGATGCCACCTCAGTGATTCCAGATTTTAAGCAACATATTCATCACTGATGGGATTCTTTACAAAGTACTTCCTGAAAACAGTTCCCAATATGACTGGGTGAGAGATCCTTTTAATGCAGCAGCTCCAACTGCTTTCAGCTCTGCAGAGGAGGAGCAGTTCATAGATATCACATCTGACTTCCACATTGAGACTAAGTTTCACATCCCAGACACTGAGTGAATTCTGGCTGAATGTGGAGAAGCAATATCCACTCTTAGGACAAAGAGTTGTGCACATTCTTCTTCCATTTGCAACTTCTTACTTGTGTGAAAACTGGCTTCTCTGCTGTTGCTGCTCTGAAAAAGCAAATCCAGGTCCCAGCGACACATTGAGCAGGAGCTGAGAGTTTGCTTGTGTCCTGCTTCAAACCTCGCTTCGAAAGGCTGTGCATTGCAAAACGTGCTCATTGTAGCCATTAATACAGACATCATCTTTGATAAAAAACAAAATCAGCATTATTTTATATATTTTTGTTTTGCAGGTCAAAGTTTTTTTCAATATTGTGCTCCTGGTTAATGTTGGTGATCAGTTTGAATGCATTATTATTTATTGATTTTATTTATTTTATTTTCAGTATCATATGGTTTGACATGGTCAGTCAAAAAATGTTTATAGTTAATTAAGGGATTCAATTTTATTTTTGAATTTCAGATGCACTTTAAAATCTTTTCTGTTACAGTTAATAAAGCTGTTCTCTGTTGTTGAGTTGGTCCATATTTCTTTTATATTCTCTTATACGTTAATAAGGAAACAGTGTTATGCAAAAGTGCACTCTAACAATTTTGTAGACAAATGATACTATTTTATAGTCAACATGGGGGGGGGGGGGTAATTCTTCCTGGGGGCATGACAGAAAATAATTGAGAAGCTTTGCCATAGCAACATGTCACCATTAATACCAGCAATAGAAAAGCATGTGTCAGGGGCGGGTCTAGTTACACAGCGGGCCGGATGTGGCCCCACAGGCTTTGACTTTGACACATGTGACTTAGATGATGCTCTACAAATAAACAGGTTTTTGTTTCTGTGTAGAAAGTTTGTCTGCATTTCTATTGTGTTGTTTTGTTGTTGTTGTTTTCTTCTCGAGATTCCTGACTTGGACAGTCATTTACCAGTTCATTTTCAGCATGTTCTAAGTTATAGCAGGTTTTTGTCCCGATTCCATGTTTGTTCATTCTCTTCCACACATCTGATACTTGTTGAAATGTGGATGTACAGAACATTTCCTGGCCTGTTTAACGTCATTTATAAAAATCTTCATTGTTTTATATTTAGTCCAACTTGGATTCATTCCCGATCCACAATTCAGACGTGATAACATGACATTCCGATCTGGACGTTTTCCTTTGAATGGTTTTCAAAGGCAGCAGTACAACGGCATCATTTCATGAGAATCATTCACAGCTTTCACAAAGCTTGGTGTGCCAGCAGAACAGAACTGACATCAGGGTTGCTCCAGACCACAAGCCAGTCAAGGTACTGTAGGGTTTTTGGAACCAGGTCGATTTGTTGTTTTCGGTTGTAGTCATTTCCTGTTTTATTTTGTTGTACTTCCTGTGTTCACCGTTCTTCGCAGGTCACTTGTCACTTCCTTCCTGTGTGTTCCCTCCCTCCTGACCACCCTGTGTGTCATTAATTAATCCTCTCTCCCCGTTATATACCCTCGTCTCCCTTGCACGGGTTGTCGGGTGGTTTTGGTTACTACTTGGACTGATTACCCTCTTTTCGAGCTATTAAATGAATGACTTTTTTCCATTTTCGAGTACCGTCTGCGTTTGTGTCCACACGGCAACCCTGACAGGTACATGCTGTCTTTTCTGTTTGAATGACATGTTTGTTTGCTGTTAGCATTCCTGAAGGTGTAAAACATGAACTCCATTTCAAATGGATCTTAGAGAATGACATTGTCATTTCCAGATCATAGGAGTTTGGGATCTTTCTTTAAGGTCAGCGTGGATCACCTTCAAATACATGTTGAAGAAACTCCAAGAACTCCAAAAGAATAAAAGCCTGTCCCCCAGTGACCACTAGCTCCACTTCCCATAAAGCCATGAAGACTGCATCCATCACCACAACGGCACAAATCACCACCAACAGAACCTGCGTCTGCGTTGATGACATCCACATCCAGGACAGGAAATGCTGCGGTAACAACAGCCACCACCACACCATCCACCTCAACAGAGCACGCTGCCTCCAGGACACCTGCTGCAGATTTCTCCTCCAAATCACAGACATGTACGACCAAAATGAACAACATTTCTCTGAGATTTTGAAGCTGTCTGATCTAAACACTACACATGTGTTTCTGGTCAAATGCTGAAGCTTATAAAGCTGATGATCTGAAAGTCATGAATAGAATTGATACATGACATCATCATAGTTCAGGTTAAATTGATCAATGTAGTTTGTGTAGTTCTTCAAAGTAGCTTCCTTACAGAATCAAATGATCAGACATTGTTTGGTGTTGTTGAAAATGTAAGCTAGCTCCTAACCTTCAACTGTTGGAAGACCTTTGTAATATTTCATCTGACTCATACAGAGTTCTGTGAAATGTTCTGACCCGTCAGTGACAGAGTTGTTCATAGTCATTGAAAAAACCCTTCTTCAAGTTAGCAAACATCTGATTTGAAGAACTTTCTGTTCAGGCAAAGGTCACATCTTCTTTGAGAATTGTCTCTTTGGATTTCACATACTTGGTTCTTCTTTTCTAGGATCAATCATTCTCCTTTCACCAGAATGCACTGTAGTGCTTGTGTTTGGATCTGGTTAGAAATCCTTTTTCATTTGATCTTTTCTTTTTCCTAGATGTTCAGGAGGCTCAGGAAGGCAAAGAGGTCCATGTTCTTGCTGCAAGAATTGGACCAAACAAAATCTTCTTTTGGGACATGAACAGAACAGGTCCAACTCTTCTGGACCTGTTCCAAGTCCAACAGTGTTAGAGTCCTCAAGGTAGTCATTTGTGATCTATGTCTTGTCCTTTATTCAGTTATCAAGTCCAGGTATAGTTTTGTTGGTGTTTGTCATCATCATTTTCTTCTGTCTAACTCTCAGGTCCTTCATGCGTCTCAAAGGCTGTAATGTGTCCCGCTGGAAGGCCGACACTATAAAACCCAGCTTCCAAAAAGATGTCACTTCCTGTGGACTTTTTGTCTTGAAGGTAAGTTCATGTATCTCTATTTCAGAATGATCACATTGCAAATCACTTTCAAAAGAAGCATTTTAGACATTTCTGAGACTTCATGTGTGATTGAAACACTTTAGTAAAAGTGAAACTTGTTTTGAGTGACATATGAAATGAATGATTTGACTTAAAATGTGATTCATTTGCAGAGAAAATCCTGGCAGAGGAGTCGCCTGTCTTTGACAATTCTGTAAAAGCAGTGGAGGCTTCCAGAAGGGAGGTGGCTGTGCTCCTGCTGAATGAGACTGGTAGGAGGACACCTTTACAACATGTCTCTGTTCACATCTCACATCTCAGGAAGAAAGAACCATCCAGTTGTTAAAAGGAAGTTCAGAACTGATCAATGTCACACTCAAGCACAGCTGAAGGCTTTGTCTTATCAAATGTCTTCTCAAAACAGCAAATGTTCTAGGAATTGACCTTTGCTGTTCTGACCTCTACAATGACTCCATATCATTCCTCAACCAGATGATCTGAGTGACTTTTGCCACTTTTGCAGAGAGATGGAGGAACATACAGCCAGGAACGGCCAGGATGGGTCACAGAGCAACACCTCTGAGTGGGTCAGAGATGTTCAGAAGAAGAAGGTTTTTGAGTTTTTGGCATCAACCACAAAAACAGACATTCATGAGTTCCAGGTGTTGGTGTAGAGGTTTGGAAACATCTTTTATGGATAATCTGACATCCCTTTCATCCTTTAATGTTATTTAAACTGACTTTTATTGTGATTTCTATGATTCCGTTCCAACTCGTAGAGTTATTGCTGTTCCCAAACTGTCCACTTGATGGCAGCGTAGCGCTCAGCTGTATGGAGTGGATGTGCACCAGAGGAAGGAGAAATCCTGCAGTTGAAATGCTCCCAGCAGCTCAACACGTGTTCTGTGTCTCTATGCCAAATGACAGAACACATGAACTCTGAGCTGCAGCTTAGAGGAGCAACATTCTGCTCAGTATAGGATGGAAACACAGGTAAAGGACAGATGTTCAATCACCTGCTCCATATGGAGTCACAATCGGTTGGTGTTGCTTTCAAACCATTAGGTTTATTCAAGTTTCCCAAAGTTGATATTTAACTTTGTTCCACTGAATATTTCTAAAGTCATAGAAATAAAGTCAAACTCATCTGATTTTGGGAATGTTTTTTCTTTTCTTGTCATTTTCAAATCTCAGACATGTCTTTGTTTCCATGTGTTCAACTATGTTTATATCACTAATAAACTGGAAGGAATAAACAACCATAAGTATAAGCGAATGATGTCAATCAACAGGAACGGTTTTTGTTTAAAAAAACTATAACATTTTTTTGTCCTTTGCTTTAAAAAATATATATTTGAAGTCTCTAAATGGAGGGTCAAACTTCCAAACTTAGCTTATCTGGACTTGGGACCAGCACCATGGTTGGGCCCCTGGAGGCTACATTCAAGTCCACTTATCATTCTTTCTAAATGATTGTTTGGTGTTAGACACAGTTAGTGTTCAGTTCAGAATGGAGACCTTAACGTAACTGAAATAATAGTGGAACATTGGAATGGATTGTTCTGGGAGTTCAGTGGAGCTCTATTAGTGACTTTGCACAGACTTGATTGATTTCTCAAATCTAAAAGTCACTGTTGGTCTAGAGAACCAGGTCTAACGTATGTCCTCGTTCATGCGTGGGTCCAAAAACACACTGCAACCAAATTAAAAGATTTGGGGAAAATAGATCAACCAAATCCTGTCTGGGAAATGGAAGAGGAGCATGTCAGGTAGATCCAGATCCACTTCAAAGCTTTTCATCTGAACGTGACAAATGACTCCAGAACACCTGAGTGAGTCCATTTTTAGATCTTTACAAACACTGGAGGACTTAGCAGTTTGGGGCCCAGGAGAACAACAGCATGGGGCCTCTACAGCGGTTGAATTCTGGTTTTGAAGTCCTTACCTCGGGTAAGACGTCACATAACTTCCCTTACTCGCCCACTTTAAGATAGCATGAATGTCAACAATCCAAGAGTTTTGATAAGCATTTCAAAACTGAAATCACATTGAAATGTTCAAGAAATGTGTTTTATTAACATTATTTTGACTCTGAAAAAATCCCTTCAATGGATTGAAAGTGTTCATTTATGAATCCCTCACTTCCTATAGAAACAATGACAATTATCTGTCTTTTCTTTCATATGTCAGGCTTTACTAAGAAGACAAAAGAATTCTAAATACTTGAATGAAGGAACAAAACAGTCGTCTATCCACATGGAGGGGCATCAATTGAAAACAAAAAGACATATTTTCCTGTTCCTCTCTTTCCATTTCCTCTCCTTGTCTGTCCTCTTTCTCATTCTTGACTTTCTTTATCTTCCTTTTCAGTTCATTTGATCTGTTTTTCTTTTTCCTTTGTTGTCTGTCTTCCAGCACTTTAGGAAGTATGACAACGCATTTCCTGCTTTCTCTTTTCCTCTTTTTACAGCCACTCAGAAAACTCTGCTTCATTTGATCCCTTTTTCAAAAACCTCTTCAGATCATCATCTAAAACTCTCCAGTGTTTCTAGATAGTTCTGGGGTTCCAGGCCAGACGTCATCGAAAAATCACCAGACCAAGAAAAACAGGCTGAAAATATTCATCAGTGATGGATTCAGAATGAACCGTTATTTATTATTTCCTGATTTGATTGAAAGTCCAACTTTGACACATTTTTCAACCATAATAAAAGTGATTTGATGAAATAAAACTGTTCTTGTGAATGTCATTTTATCAGAGTATTAATAAAACATTAGGAACCAAATCAAATATCACCTGAGATTCATCCAAAAAGTATTTGTTCTTGAGAATTTCCTGCAACAGCAACAGTCAAAATTCTCCCATAAAGGTATCCATGTTTTATCAAACAAATGAGCTTTTATTTTTAGAATATTCTCACAAAAAGCTCAGTTGTTTTGCTGCTTTTTCATTCTGTCTTTTCAGAGCAGCTTTGCGTCAGATCGGAACACTAAACCACAGAGAAATGTGAAATAAATTACTAATCAATAGAAAAGGAGGACATGTAATAATAATGTCAACAAATAAATGGTAAATGTTGTTTACTTGTCCAGCGCTTTCCTACCTTCCTTGAAGGCCCAAAGCGCTTTACAGTCACTTTCACACATTCCACACTGATGGCAGCTCCGCTGCTGAAACACTGGCGGCCAACCTTCCACCAGAGGCCATGTGGGGTTCAGTGTCTGACCCAATGACACTTCGACACATAAGACTGGAATCGAACCTGCAATCTTCAGATCAGAGGTCGACCGCCCTGCTTGCTGCACCACCCAATAAAACATTCTATTATTAACATACGCTGAGTAAACTAAAGGGACAATCAAACCCACCTCACATGTGATTGTGTAATCTCTGTGCAGCAGAGCTCGCTGCCTCGTGCTGAAACTGAACAGGAAATACCCAAAATACAGCGACTTGTCAGAAAAAAAGATTAGAATCAAACATAGAAATTGTATTTATGGAAACCCCGACCGCACCGTCCTGGTTGAAATGTTTCAAAAAGGAACTACAAGATGCCAAACGTTCCCAAAACCAGATCCAACTATGTCCACCACCCCCCCACCCTCCTAAAGCTTTTTATGTAAATGAAGTCAGAAATAAAAACAGCCCAAATAAGCTGGAAATCGTCCAATCTGGCAACCCCTGCCTCTGCTCTGAACTCCTGAGTCTCTGGACTTGCTGTTCACTGGAATATACCATTGCTGCAGAGCGACGGGGGAGGACGAAACACTTTCACATGATAAGTTTTATATCATTTTAGTGATTTGAGATGTTTTTATGGCAGTTAAATAATGATGGGCATAATATTTAATTCAGACTCTTTATTGAGTGTTCAGCTGGGGGCCACAGATTGTTGGAGACCCAGGCGATCGCCTACCTTTGCCTAATGGTAAACTAAGTCCGCCGCTGTTCATATATAATAATAAATCTGTCAAAACCAAACAAAACAAACGGAGTTTCAGCTGAAGTTTCCACACTTGTAATGTGCTCTTTTCACCAGCAGGGGGCGTTAAACGCAGCTTTAAAAAACTGTCATTTGTCCTGAAATCTGAAAGAATCTCATGAAAATGATAACATGAACTAATGGGAGTAAAAGTGACGTCACATCCTTTCATGATTTTGGAAGAACTGATGAGAATATGATCTTTTTATATCTTTATTTTCTACATGCATTTGATGTTAAATTTTTACTTTTTAGGGTTTGATTCTTTTTCACTTTTATTATTGTTAATGGATGAAACTGAGTTTAAATAAAGTATTAGAAATTAAAATATCACCAAGATAATGATTTGAAGTGATGGTTTGGTTCTGATTTTCAGAATAATGTTTATAAATTGTAAAATAGAACAAGAAAGGAGTTGAGAAAACAGTTTTCTGCTTTATTTCTCATCATTTCTGATAATTAATTCATTTATTTTACTTTGAAATACATTCAAACATTTAAATACATTTAAAGTTAAATTAAATAGTAGTGAGAGAAGTGATGGATTTGTAACAAAGAACTGTTTTCTTCACATGTTCTTTGCATTGATTCTACTCCTCAACAAAACCCGGGTTGTTTCCGGGAAGATTTCCATTTCCTTCAGAAATCCAAACCAGCAAGATGGTTCCAATAGTGGAAGAATCCAAAACTGTGACGGTAAATGTCTCCACCAGATGTCTCTGTTCTTTGTTGGACTAAAGTCTTGAAAATGTTCATGTTTTTTTGTCCAATCAGAACTCAAAGCTCCAGAGTTGCTTCTGCTTTTCTCTCCTCCCTGTTTTCTCCCATCTCAGCTTCTTCTTCTTCCTCCAGTAAATCTGTGAACTTCTATGTTCTTCAAGAGGCTTTTCTAATGTCAGACGTGGTTCATGAAGAAGTTCAGGAGTGTGAAAAAAGTGGGACTCTGAGAGGACAGAAGACATGTGTCTCCTTCACAAACAAACTCCGTCTTGGAGCTCAAACTCTCACAGATCAGACGCTTCTTCTAGTCGTCCTCCAGGTTTGCTCACATCTCAGGAGGATCTTCTTCTTCTTCACAGATCTTCTCCGTGGTTTGATGGAAACTAGGATTTTATGTCCACCGTGTTGATGAGAAAACAAAACCTAATCAGATCCTGATCCTCTGACTGTGGACAGTGGCTGTTCACTTGGTAGATAACAGGCAGTTTGAGGGTTTGATTCCAGGAAGGGTCACAGTCTGTGTCAGGAGGAGAATCTGACATCAAACATTTCCTCCTGTGATGCCCCACCTCCATCCCAGGTGGACTCTTCCTGGTTCCGAGTCAGTGATCTGTGCTGCAGCTGCGTTGACACGGTGAGTGGAGACTCTTCTTGTTCTTCAGCTCTTTGAAGAAACTGAAGGGAGTTTGTTTCTGGAACTTTGTCTTCACTAACTTGACTGTTTGTTTGGGAATGTTTGGAGAAGATCTTCTTCTTTCTCTGCAAACTCTCATCACTCTGCTGTTTCCAAAGCTTCATCATTGTTGGATTCTTGATCAACAACATGGAGGATTCTTCTTCATCAAGTCAACAACAATCAGCTGATGTTTGTTGTGTTTTGTTGGAAACATTTCCTGGAATCAAACTGTGGTTTTCAGCATCAAAGTGGGACAGATCAGCTGACTGCTGCTTCCTGTCAGAACTTTCCAGAACACAGACAGAAGAATTTCATGACTAGAAAAAGGAAAAATATTTGTTTTATGGTTCAGCTTCACTCCAGTAAAGCAGCCGGCATCACTCGATTAGCGCCCCCTGGTGTTGAATGGAACATCCTAACTTTAGAATGTGTGGTCAACTATTGTGATTAATGAAACAGAAGGCTGTGGACCAAAACGGGACAGTTGTGGACTCTACAAAAAATAAACAGCTCTCCAGTCCACCTCTGGTGTCAAACAATAAAAATAAAGAAAAAGAAACGTTTGAGGTGTGGTGGGGAGGGGGGCGCTATTGTCCAAGCAGCTCGTTGTTCCAGCAGATAGACTGTACCATCGACAGTATACGGACTGTACAAACGGGTTTTCAAAGTGTAGTGGAGCACTGGGAAGCTTATTTACAAGAAATATAAAACTTCTAGTTATAAGGCCGCCCATTACACTACTAACAATCAAACATTAGTATTCTACTACATCTGCATTAGCCTAGCTAGCAATGTACAGCTTAGCTGGTTAGCTAGGGACCATAAACTTACCACTGATTGTGGCTCTGTGGCGAAGGCTGTTGCTGATGATCCAATCTCAAATGTCTGGATAGTCATGAGAACATCTCATCCAATGTTTCTGGCCAGAAAGTGGGACTTGTCCTGAGCCAGTATAAAAACAAGGGTGACAACTCTGGCACAAATCAGTTCAGAGATGGAGCAAAAATCCAGCTTTTATTTTGGTAGGCCACTTCCGCTTATCGGCAAGTTAATTTGCATATAATCTAAACATTTAGCTGCAACTAAACATTAGCTGCAAACTAAACATTTAGCTCCAAACTAAACATTTAGCTATAATCCAAACATTTAAATTATACTTAATATTTATCAATGAAACAAAGATTGAGTTACAAAACTTAAATATATAAATTTTGGAAACTAAATATTTAGGTCAGCTCTAAATATTTAGATTGAAAACTAAATATATAATTTTAAAATAAATATTTAACTTAAAATTAAATATTTAGTTTCTAAGTTAAATATATAATTATAAAATAAATATTTAAGTCTAAAATTAAATATTTAGTTTGCTAACTAAATATTAAGCAAGTAAATGTAACATTTATAAATACATGAATTAAAAGGTGAAAAAACACATTTGAAAAACAAAACCTATTTTTTTTCTCATAAAAGAGGCTAAATAATCAAAAATATTGCTGTTAAAATTTACTAAACCGGTTTACAAACGGCGCCCCATAATTTTCATCTTATTCTTTGATTTCTGTCTGTTTTTCTGGATGGGATTCATGTTTCCTGAATTGTAGAAACAGGAAGTTTGTTGTTTCTTTGTCAAAGTGGACTGAATGACTGAAATGTTGCTCCATCATGGAGTGTTTGCTGCTGCAGCTCCATGTCTCCATCTGGTGGAGGGAGAGCAGAAGTGCAGCAGCTGATGTTCAGCAGCTTCCTCTGATGATGATGAGGGTTTCCTCTGCAGATGAAGGTGTGTGTGAGCTGATGTGGATCCAGTGAATCCAGCAGCATGGATCAGTGTGAGGACACACAGGAGGGAGCCCCTCCCTCTGAAAAAAGGAGAGATGGTCACCATGACAACCAGAGCAAAGCTCAGAGGTGAGATGAACATCTCCAACATGTCCAGGACTCTTCTCCATGTCAGAGCTCAGCACTCACACCAGCAACCTTCATTCTTCATAGGAACCAACCTGGATCTGAATCTGGATCTGGATCTGGATCAGCTGTGAGTCCAAAAGGAGTAACTGGTCAAATGATCATAATCCTGACTTCAGACGTTCAAAGCCAGAGCAGTGAGTCTTTGTCATTACTGTACATGTTATGGATTCAACAATAAGGTAGTATTTGATAAGAGCTATTAAACCAAAATAATCAATTGGTGATTTATTTTTCTTAAGGATGCTACAGAGACCAAAAACTAGATCTGGATCTGGATCCAGCCCTCACCTCATTGTGGTACACTGAGGAATATACCAAATCAAAAAATGCAAGAGGGAGGGCGCAATTTACTTTGGTTGGTTAAATCCCAGTTTTTTTACTTATAGATCTTCCTTAAGTAATTGGGAGTATTTTTCAGTTAAACACCCATCTCTAGCTCAAATTACGTACAAATCCAACAACTTTAATTCCTCACAACAAATTAAAGATACATTCACCATGAATGTAATTTTAAAACTCAATTCCAATCTCTAAGAAACAAAATAACTAGTATTGGTTTAGTCCAAGGCCGAACTGATGCGATGATAAGTGGTAGTTGGTGTCAGAGGATGTTAATTTACAATAAAAAGAAAAGGACAAAACTATCTGGTGTCTAATACAGAAAAAAGAGAAAGACAAAGAGAAACATGAAAAGTACAAAGGTTTGAAATGAACATTGTTAATGTTATTACTTAAGCCTAAGACAAGTTTATTAAACATGCATTCATTCATTTTCTATAAGTGTTTTGTCTCTTTCAGGGTCACAGGGCTGCCAGAGCTTAACCGGGCCCAGGGCCTCAGATCAGGAAGACAGGGGACACCCCTGGGCAGGTCTCCAGTCTGTCGCAGGGGCCATACACACCTGCTTTCACATACACACTCTAATCCACACTGAGGGACATTTAGAGTGACCAATGAAGCATGTTTTTGGACGGTGGGAGGAAGCCAGAGTTATAGTCTAACGTGGACTGCGATGAGGCGAGGACGCCAGTTTCAGTGTCGTGCAACAGAGGGTGCTGTTTGACATTTAAATTCACCTTCCGATAACGAGAACTGTTCATGTTAAAGAAATAAAATACTGAATGATTTTTTTTCACACATCCATGCCACCCCCCTGGAAAATGCCGCCCTGGGCAACCGCCCATTTCGCCCAAATCAAAAATCTCCACTGAATGGAGCTGGAGGCAATTGCGCCCGCTACAAAGGCACGTGCAGTGGCTCCTCGTCTGCCGGGCAGCCAACAGCCCGTGGGCTGGCATAGCAACCTCTACTGAACCCTGGACAGCAGAGCTTGCTACGACCTGACCAGGGTGGTATCCCGCCCTCGCCCAACAATAGACTCCGGCCCCAGCGGGTTAAGAAAATGAAGGGAAGTTCAAGATGAAAGCCCCTGCATCGAGCACCCATATTGGATTTTTTTTCTACCTTTTGATTAATTAAAACTGTCACATGCCCAAAGCTGAATCCCTGACGCATCTGACACTGAAATCGTGCCACAGAACCTCAGACCACATCTGTACATTAAAACTCAGATGCCCTGCTGCACAACTCACTTTAGATAAAACAGTTCAAGTTCACTTTAAACCAAGAGGAGGAATATTGTATTTAAATCTTTTAAATGGTTTGTAGAAAATGTACAGAGCTGAAAAACTTATGACTTGAATCCAAACCAGTGAGTCATGTGACCACAGCGTTTGTCCATGTCTGTACTATGAACATTATGGTCACATGACCATGTTGGAGTTTCTGAATGAAACTCTGTGTTTGTTTGTCAATGAGAGTTTGTGGGAAAACAGAAATCAAGTGTGAAAAATCTGGAATCAGAATCTTGTGATCCAGAGTTCTGGTTCAAATGTCTTTCCCTGTTCCAGAGACACAAACAGGATCCAACGCCTGACTGTCTGTTTGTCCCTGATCCACACATAGATCTATCTAATCCAGAACTGTTCTGTCTGATCAATGATTCACTCCATCCTTGATTGGTCCAGTCACAAACTCACATCTATTGATCAAATGTAGATGAAAGAAGAAAGTGATGATCTAGAAAAGAATCTGTTTGTCTGCAGGTCTTTGTTTCTCCAGATCCTGGAGCTGCTGAACATCTGAATCCAACTGATGTTTCAGATCAACACTCCAAGTTAGAATGAAAAGATGAAGTGCAGTTCTCCATCCGTCCACCGGGGGAGCTGCAGCACAATAACTGTCCACTTGATGCTGAGAGAGACAGTGGAGCTGATCTCAGATCAGTTCATGCTGCAGCTCTGACACTCATCTCCACTTCCTCTGATTCCTCCATCACTCTGCTCTCCACCTCCCAGGAACACCGTCCAGTCACAACATCTCTGCAGACCAGCTGCTGCTGATGCTGCTCTCTGATCCAAAGGAGGAACATCAGAACCACCACCTGCAGATAGAAATGATGAAGACAG
This sequence comes from Oryzias woworae, assembly GCA_016861445.1. Taxonomy (NCBI): domain Eukaryota; kingdom Metazoa; phylum Chordata; class Actinopteri; order Beloniformes; family Adrianichthyidae; genus Oryzias; species Oryzias woworae. The sequence continues at coordinate 50,687 of BOLG01001483.1, read as the reverse complement.
AGATGAAGGAGTGTCTCCTGATCCTGGTCTGTCAGTCAGTGATGCAGCACAGCAGCAGAAAGAGCAGCAGGAGCTTCAGTCCTGTTCAGAGCAGCAGCTTCCTGTCATCTTCACCTGTTGGAGCTTCTGCTGCTCTGATTGGCTGACTGTTGTCCTGAAGCCTGTCATCATTCTCCTCAGAGCTTCACTGAGAAGCTGCAGCTTCACAGGAAACTCTGCATCTTTGCTCTCAGACTAACTTTAGGACAAAACATCTGGAAGCAGCTGGACTGACTCCAACCCTCTACTGACCTCAGAGTCTGCAGTTTGGAGTTTGGACTCTCCACCAGATCCTGGAGCTGCTGAACATCTGAAGAATGAAGTTTGTTGAGTCTCAGGTCCAGTTCTGTCAGGTGGGACGGGTTGGACTTCAGAGCTGAGACCAGAGCATCACAGTTGATCTTTGACAATCTGCAGCCCCACAACCTGAATCCAGAAGAAAGAGTTGAGTTTAAAGTAGTGCTGTCAATCAATTCAAAAATAATCAGATTAATTACAATGTTTTATTAGGTAAATGATAAATGACAATATGCAGCTTTTGAACCAAAACAGTCCAGAGAGAAAATATTTTCTTCATTTTTTGGTCTGAAACGTTTTCATTTGTAACTCAGATTTCCCAGAAGTGTCATTTGTGCACAAAACACATCAACAGTGCGATAAGCAGAACTGTAAAGACTTGAATGTCTGCAGTTTTACTCCAAGAAAACAAAGATGCTGATATCCAGCCATAAGAAACAAACATTGTGTTTCTGCACTTTCAATGGTCCGGGTGAATCCTCAGATCTGATTGGCTGCTGGGTGTGGATGTGCTTCTTAAAAAGTAGTTTTGGTCACAAAGCCCACATGTTCTAGATCACAGCGCAGGCTTCTTCAAAACAAACGTTTTTCTTGATCTCCTGGATAAAAACAAGCTGGAAGACGTGAACTTTCTCTCTGAAGCTTTTTTGAACTTACTGTGAACATCAGTGTAAATCTGCTGGTGTGGCGACAAGGTAGTTATCTCCTGTAAAATGTATTCCCTGTTGCTGGAGCAAAAGCTCCGTCAGCGCTGGTTTGTGTCTTTAAAGCGTACAAAGGCGGTGGATCATCAAGATGTGGCTTATTCTTGGACTGCTGAGGTATTTTTGGTTTTTTTGTTTTGTTTCCATGATAGAAGAAGGAACTTTGTTTGGCTCATTTAGTCAAAGAAATCCAATAGACTTTATGAAACAGATGTTGTAGAAAACACGAATAAAGCACTAAAAATTGATTAAATATGTATTTCTTTTGTAAGTGATCATGTTAAAAGCAGCATTGTGTGTATTTTCAGAAATCGAGGTGTGGAAGCCTGAACTGCCCGAGCAAAGCGGAAGACAGTCGTTTCTGACGTGTAATTAATCTGCGTTAATAGAACTTAATGCATTAATTTCTAGAATGAAGGAAGAACAGACGGACAGAAGAGAAGCAGAGAAGAACATCATTCAGGACAACATGCAGCTGCTTCAGTAAAGAAGTCCAGATGTGTGAAAGTCAAACATCAGCCTGTGGAAACATCTGCAGTGAAGAGGATGAAGAAGAGGAAACATCTGCAGTGAAGAGGATGAAGAAGAGGAAACATCTGCAGTGAAGAGGATGAAGAAGAGGAAACATCTGCAGACCTTTGTGGAAAAGAAAAGATCAGTCCTGAAGGAAGCTGACATTAGAAATGAAGAAGAAGATGGAAAGAAACATTGAAACATGAGATCTTCTGCCACAGTGAATGGACTAAAGCTCAGAAGAAGAAAACAGCCTTCAGCATGAAGATGGTCAGCATGCAGCAGGAGAACATCAGCCTCATGTCTGCAGTTTAGTGTCAACACAACTTTCTCATCATATTGATGTGAACACAACTGAAACATGGAGTCTGACCTCAGAGTCTGCAGTCTGCAGTCTGGACTCTCCAGAAAACCACACAGATGAAGAACTCCTGAATCCTGCAGGTTCTGGTTCCAGCTCAGGTCCAGTTCTGTCAGATTAGACGGGTTTTTCTTCAGAGCTGAACTCAGAGCTTCACAGCTGATCTCTGACAAATTGCATTTCTTCAACCTGAAATCAGACAGAAAAGTGTGTTCAGGAGCAGTGATGCAGCTGCAGGTTTATGGAGGGATATTTTTTTTTTTGTGCCGCCATATTGCAAGAAAATTCACCGTGTAAAAAGTAACTTTTTCAAAATGTATTTACTTTATTTATTTTCTTTAAAAAAAATTCTTTCAAAAACTATTTCTGCGTTTGCAACACAAATGTTTTCAGGTGTGTTGTGTTTTCATCTCACTTTTGACTTATCTTAGCTCTGAAATTGCGCAAATTTTATTTGCGATCCTAAATTCGCTTAATGGATACACCACAATTTCGAAAAAAAAAAAACCACATTTATTAAAAAAAAAAAAAGTTTGTGCGCTTGGAGGAGATGGTTTCAGGGGCGGATCAAAATTTATATTTTTCACTAAACTGTAATGGAAACACTTTTTTCGATGAAGTGGGTGCGCTGTACAGCAGGCGCTTAGAGATCCCGCAGCATCACAGCTCATTAAAAGCTGCATGTCAAACGGAATTGTTGGATCCACAGCTCCTCAAAAATCACCAACCAAGATTTCCTTAAAATCGCTTCAACTATAACCGCTCCCACCCAGGAGGAGTGGTTCCGCTGCAGCTCCATGGTCTGTGCAGACTTCTCCCTTGAGAGATGGTGATGAGCGCCATTGCCGTGACAGACATCTGAATGAATCTGATGTTATCAAACAGAAAAAATGGTCAAACTGCTGCCATGGAATGTTTTTTTCTTTGAAACAGCTGAACAGGCTTCCCTTCTGCGTCTGTTTACATTTATATACATTATCTGGCTACGCTGCACGCGGTCCTCAGAAGCCGTGACGTCACCCAAATGCTCCCCTTTTTGTGAATCAATTTAAAACAATACTAGTGTGCTGTGTGAACATTATTGAACTGAAAGGATTTTAGCAAACGGCTGCAATATAACAGCGAAAAATTTAAGGGGACCTGAATACTTTCTGTATATAAAGTTATATTTTAATATTTCGAGATCACAATATATTTTACAACTACAATTAAACAGATGAAAAAAACACAAATAAAATACTTTGTTCGATGTTGTGCAGTTTCGTGTCACTGGGCTTTCCGCTCATGCTGGCTGCCTTTTAACACTTCAAGTCTGTCAAACGTCTATAAAAACAAATGCTGATCACTATTATAGCACAAGGCCTGAAGAACGAAGTTAAAAACTTTGACTTAATAAGAAGACGATTTACATTTTTGAGACAAATAAAACTTTTTAAGACAAACAAAATACACTTTAACAGACACTTACAAATATTTTCCCAAAGACACACAGAGCCGCAACATAAGGATGAAAAAGCTGCATGTGGCTCAGGAGCCATGGGTAGCCGGCCCCTGATCTAAACCAATCAGCATGAACCCTTTTGTCTGTGATTGGCTATTTGGTGGCCCAAATATGACACGAAACTGAAAAGCAAAATCAAAGATAAGATGAAAGCGAGAAGAGACATAACACATCTGAAAACCTTTGTGCTGCAAACGCAAAAATATTTTTAAGAGCAAAAAAAAAAAAAAAAAAAAAAGGTTTTGAAAGCAAATATTAAATATTTTCATTTGAAAATGTTGAAGTTATTAACTTTACATTGTGTTTGCAATTTAGAAAAGTTGGATGTGAAAAGTGTGGATTTTGTTTGCAATATGGCGGCACAAAAATCCCTCCATAAAGATCCAGGAAGTTGGTCAATTCAGTCCGGTTGGACCCCGCCCTGATGAGAGACTGACAGATGACATTTTCAGTTGAAATATTGGGTTGAAGAAATGTGACGACCTGTAAAGGGAAAAGCATTCAAGTCTCACTCCAACCATAGTTTTTTCTTTTGTAAAATCATTCCCAGTAGTCTTTTAATGATGACTGTGCAGTTTGGATCTAAAATCCAAAGACTTTGTGGTTTTTTCAGACATATTTGATGCCCAGCAGCAGCAGCTCATTAGAAAATCCAATTCTGGTTGCAGGAGGGACTGTTTCAGGTTCATGATCAACAGCTGTCTTCATTTCTGTCAATGACCCTCAGCCTATTGAAGCGTCTGGTTTTCAGTTAATCCTTCTCAGGTCATCTGTTCTGCTCCTCCATCTTATTGTTTCTCCCATGGTTTTCGTCATGTTTAAATTTGTTTATTAAAAGTTTACGTTTCCGCGACCAAGCCTGGTCTCCTGCATTCTAGGTCCTCCACCACCACTGCTGTGACAAGAACAGAATCCAGAGCTCTCTTTCCACACTGCAGTTCACCTTTCTGGGTCTGAGCGATGATGCTGCTGCTTTTCCTTTTAAACAGCTCCCTGTTCTGTGTCCTGATTGGCTGGAGACCTTGTCAATCAATCTCCTCCGTGCTGCGTCTCCTGTGGAGAAACTGCAGCTCTCCAGATCTCCATCAATCTTTGATCCTGATCAGATCTTTGTCTTCATTCTTTAATCCTGAACTTATTTTTCTATAAAGGTTTGAACTTTGAGAGTTTAAACAAGAGAGAAAAGAGTGAAAATGTTCATGTGTGTCTGAGAAAAGTGTATAAAGTGTGTAGTGAGGAGTTCAACATCTGGATTTCACCTTCATGAGTTCTTTTTAGAACATAACTCCCACAATAAACGAGGAAACACTGAACTGTTAAAAAGTCATGGATATATATGTCCATCTGCAGCAGAAGAATAAAGAATTGTACTTTTTCTCTGTTAGTTGAGGACACAGCGCAGCTGATTATTTTTATTTCGTGTCACAAATCCTCGCTTGCTTTTGTTCTCTTCAAGCCTTACATGACTGATCAATACATGTCTGCCAAAAATGATCCCCACCCCCCCGCTACCACACACACACAGGCATGCATCCCCACAACACCCTCACCACCGTCTGGAACAGAAACGACGTAGCAGCTTGGAATATGATGCAATAAGAATGTCTTTATTTTAACTCTCAAAACTTCAATAATAACCAGTTGTGATTATTGCAATAAATAAATATAATAAATAACAAACTCACTCTCCAGGCAGAGCTCAAACCAACAATCTTCAGTTTTTAGTGGCAAACGCTCCTCCACTACACCACCATGACAGATGGAAAACAAAGCATAGTAGCTGTTAAAACAGGAATCTCCTGTGTTAAAGTTTAACATCTCAGTTATTAATAGTTTAAAAATAGAAAAAAATTAGATCGCCAGTTCTTTTGTCTTTTTCCACCAAAAATGAGAGTATTTTTTCGACTGAAATGTACGGGAGGGGTGAGAATTTCCAAGCAGTTGAATGTCAATAAAACAGGCACACCTCTGCTTTGAACCAGTTTTTCTCCTCTTCCTTCCCTTTTTTGACCTTAAAGCTGTCTCTGAGGACTTGTTTTGCTGCTTTTTCATCCTTAAAGTCTTAAAGAAGCAACACCGACCCCCCACTCCCCCAGTAGACAGCGGCAGCTTCAGGTAAAGAGAGGCGCTGCACCAGGAAAAGTTATTGATTACATCAAACTTTGGAAGAACATTCAAAGAAAAACATTCAGGACAACATGCAGCTGCTTCAGGAAAGTCCAGATGTGTGAAAGTCAAACATCAGCCTGTGGAAACATCTGCAGTGAAGAGGATGAAGAAGAGCAAACATCTGCAGTGAAGAGGATGAAGAAGAGCAAACATCTGCAGACCTTTGTGGAAAAGAAAAGATCAGTCCTGAAGGAAGCTGACATTAGAAATGAAGAAGAAGATGGAAAGAAACATTGAAACATGAGATCTTCTGCCACAGTGAATGGACTAAAGCTCAGAAGAAGAAAACAGCCTTCAGCATGAAGATGGTCAGCATGCAGCAGGAGAACATCAGCCTCATGTCTGCAGTTTAGTGTCAACACAACTTTCTCATCATATTGATGTGAACACAACTGAAACATGGAGTCTGACCTCAGAGTCTGCAGTCTGCAGTCTGGACTCTCCAGAAAACCACACAGATGAAGAACTCCTGAATCCTGCAGGTTGTTGTTCCAGCTCAGGTTCAGTTCTGTCAGATTAGACGGGTTTTTCTTCAGAGCTGAACTCAGAGCTTCACAGCTGATCTCTGACAAACTGCAGTTTATCAACCTGAAATCAGACAGAAAAGTGTGTTCAGGAGCAGAGATGCAGCTGGAGGTTTAGAAACTTCTTTTGGATTTTGACATTTTGACCAACATGTTGGTAAATGAAGATGCAATAGATTAGAAATGACTTTAAAATGAAGTGAAAACAGACGAGGAATTGAAATGTCATTTATCATCGTGAATTTTTCATTACAAAACACATTTTCAAAATGCAGGGCAGAAATGCAGATTGAACTGACAGTTGTAAAAGGAATTTTCATTTGAAATATGAAACCAAAAAAACATGAAGATTTAAAATCCAATTCATTTAGCTTTGATTTCAAAATGTCAGATTCAATTGTATTTTTTCATCTTGAATCCTAAATTGTTAAATGAATTTTACAAATGACATGATCACATTGTAAAGATCACTTTGAATTATGGGTAAAAAAAAACTTCAACAGGAAAATCTTGATCACATTTGAATGGATCTGACACAAAATGAATGAACAAAGAAAGTTTCAACTCTCTGGTTCCTTTCAAATCACAGGAACAAAAAGCACATTTAGAAACTTGTTGAAATGTTGGATTTCATGTTGGATTTTTGGAAACAAACTATTGGAAGTGTAGAAAAATCCAGGTAAGCAGGAAGTTTCTCTGCAGAAACTGAAAGATGTTCACCAAAATAAAAGCATGAATCAGAGCTAAACTTTCCTTTCTCTCTTCATCCTGACTGGAAAAAGCAGGTTGTGCAGAAAAACAGTGAAAAAGTCTTTAGTTCTACTTTGAAAGCATTTCCTGACATCTCTAAACGTAGAGGAGCCTTTTAACTGAAACCAGGTTTGGCACTGATGCACCAGCTGTTCTCACTGAGGCTTCTCCACCTCATTTAAACTCTTTATTTTCTATCAGGGGAGGGAAGAAACGCGGGGGAACAGCATCAATTGATCACAATAGATTCACATGTGTAAATATTCTACTTCACAAATATTCTGCCTTTGAGCATCATGCATTCCTTTTTGGTGACCCACCTGTTTTATCTGTCACAGTGTACAGACCACCAAACCCTCCTTCCTGTTTGATTGAAGAATTTTCAGAATTTTTGTCTTTTATTCACATTAGATACAATAGGATTTTACTAACTGATGATTTTAATTTACATGATTTACATGTTGATAAAGTAATGATATCTATGCCTGTGAGTTTTTAAATCTTCTGAACAGCATGGATTTTAAACAACATGTCACACAGGACACTCACAACAGAGGACACACCTGGATCTTATCATTACATCCGGTCTGTCTGCCGGGGTTTCCTCTGTTGTTCATTCCACTATATCAGACCACTACTGTGTGTTTTTAATGTCACCACTGAAATCCAGCAGGAAGTCTCAGTCAGAACTGTGAGGAAATGGTTTCTAACTCCTGAAGAAGCAGCAGGTTTTATTGATATTTTTAAACAAACTCCTGCTCATATTTGACCTGCATCCTGTGATCATATTGTTGATGATTTTAATAACAGACTTCAGTCTTCCATAGATGCAGTGGCTCCAATCAAAACCAAACCCACCTCTAAAACACCATGGAAGACTGATGACATTAAGAATCTGAAACAGATCTGCAGGAGAGCAGAGAGGAAATATAGGAAGACGAAATGAAGAATTCCTAAAGAAATTGTAAAAGAACAACTCCAACTTTACAGTAACTCAGTTAAAAAGGCCAGAACTTTTTACCTTTCTAACATTATTTCAGAAAATAAAAACAATTCAAACTTTTTAAAATTATTGATATTTTAATAAACAGAGATTTCAACAAGTCCTCCATGTCATCATCTAATGCTGCATGTGAGGACTTTGCAGAACAATTCATGTGTAAAATCAATGCAATTAGATCTAATATTTCATCTGTTCATACTCTGGTTTTAACAGATCACCAGCATTGATTTCAACAGAGGAAACACTGGGGAGTTTGGTCCTGGTTGATCCAGAGATTCTTGGTCGAGTTTTATCCCAAGTAAACCTCACAACCTGTCTTTTAGATCCCATTCCCACTTCACTTTTTCAAACATTTGATGGATTCTTTAAACCAGAGCTTTTTAAACATAGTAAACTGCTCTCTTCCCTTCTGCCTGTAAAACAGCAGTGGTGAGGCCCCTTCTGAAGAAGAGTCATTTAGATCCTGATACTCTGGATTACTACAGATCTGGATCCAACTGACCGTTTTTGAATAAAATTATGGAGAAAAGTGTTGCTACTCAACTGCATTAGTTTCTAAATAACTGAAACATTTTAGAGAAATATCAATCTGGTTTTAGGATGAACCACAGTACAGAGACGTCTCTTTTAAAGATCCTTAATGATCTTAGAATTCATTTAGACTCCCAGAAACTTTCTGTTCTGGTCCTGCTGGATCTTAATGGTGCTTTTGATCCAGTAGATCACCAGATTTTATTGGATGGACTTAGGAGTCTAGTGGACCTCTCTGGAAATGTTCTTAAGTAGAGCAGAGTCAGTAACAGAGGTAAGTCAATCAGAAAGTGACACTGAAAGCAGACACAGAAGAAAAGCTGCTTGGTAAACTCCTAGAGCATTTCTTCTAGGTTACAGTTGGTCAAAACGTCTTGTTTTCTGACTGAATGATACATTTCTGTTTGATTTAATCCTAAAAGTTTTGACGGTAAATTGTTAAAGTATAAATGATGCTCTGACCAAAGAGCAGTTTTTAAAATGTTGTATCAGTGACAACGAGAAATGAAGCTCCATCTATCTATCTAAGTGTAAATAATAAATGTAAATGTTAAAGTTAAATGTTGAAACACTAAAGTCCAGTTTGTGACTCACAGTGTTGCTGTGCTGCAGCGTGCTGCCGCTAAAGTGTTTGGTCTTTGATCCAACACTCATCTGTGTGCTGACAGACAGACAGACAGACAGACAGACAGACAGACAGACAGACGGATGCTTTTACACCTCTTTAACTTTTATCTGCTGAAGAAGAGACAACCATGTTCTCCTTCTGGCACGTTTCATGGTACAGTGGTGTGGGCGTGGCTTACTCTCTAAAGAGCGTTTATTGGGCGTGGCTAAATGATCATGTTTTCTGGACATTTGGTGTAAGCAGCAAATGTTGGAATGACTTCAGCTCTGAATGAAGAGTCAGAAGCTGCTGGAGAGGATGAAGAAGAGGAAACATCTGCAGTAAGGAGGATGAAGAAGAGGAAACATCTGCAGTGAAGAGGATGAAGAAGAGGAAACATCTGCAGTGAAGAGGATGAAGAAGAGGAAACATCTGCAGACCTTTGTGGAAAGAAAAGATCAGTCCTGAAGGAAGCTGACATTAGAAATGAAGAAGAAGATGGAAAGAAACATTGAAACATGAGATCTTCTGCCACAGTGAATGGACTAAAGCTCAGAAGAAGAAAACAGCCTTCAGCATGAAGATGGTCAGCATGCAGCAGGAGAACATCAGCCTCATGTCTGCAGTTTAGTGTCAACACAACTTTCTCATCATATTGATGTGAACACAACTGAAACATGGAGTCTGACCTCAGAGTCTGCAGTCTGCAGTCTGGACTCTCCAGAAAACCACACAGATGAAGAACTCCTGAATCCTGCAGGTTCTGGTTCTCGCTCAGGTCCAGTTTTGTCAGATTAGACGGGTTTTTCTTCAGAGCTGAACTCAGAGCTTCACAGCTGATCTCTGACAAACTGCAGTCCATCAACCTGAAATCAGACAGAAAAGTGTGTTCAGGATCAGTGATGCAGCTGGAGGTTTTTATGGAGGGATTTTTGTGTCACCAAATTGCAAGAAAATTCAGTTTAAAAATCAATATATTCTAAATTGCAAACAAAATGTAAAATTTTAAGAATAAAACTTCATAATTTACAAATGAAAATATTTAATATTTACTTTCAAAAATCTGTTTGCGTTTGCAACACAAATGTTTTCAGGTGCGTTGTGTCTCATCTCTCTTTGGACTTCTCTTTGTTACAGAAGATTTCTTGATGAAAAAGTGTTTGGATTTGTTGGAGAAACAGAAAAGACAACATCCAGGTGTCCATGAAACATAAAGAGGTGAGTCTGAGCCCCAAACACCTCAAGGATCAACAAGTGAAACTCCCAGAAATAAACTCCAGTCATGAACGGGTTCATCTGTTTCCTCTGGTCCGGTTCTGCCTGTCCTGTCCATCATATGCTAAGAAGAGGATAAATCCATCAGTGTGTCGGGCAAACACATGAAGGATCATCTTCACAGACCTTATCAGCAGGTATGATGGAAATAACCTGTCTCTCAGTCTCTGACACTCACAGACACGACTGAAGGATTTTGTTTGGAGGCTCCTGTATAGAATGTTCATTTAGATGTTAGAAATGGATCCGATTCTCCACAGAAACTGTTCCCTGACTTGTCCCTATAACCAGCTTGTGTTCTACACAGATACAGACACACCACAGCAAACATTTCAATGTGGGCCCATATGGTTTACCTGTGGGCTGAATAAATGGGCCCCACCTGTGTTTGTCCACATTGGCTTCAGTGGACACTCAGTGGTCTGGATCACTGCGCTCGCCAGCCGCCCGGTGGACAGAGGAGCGAGCTAGAGAGCTCCTCTGTCCACCGGGCGGCTGATGGAGATGATTAAACATCTGAAGTAACCATAAAACATCTACAAATAAAAAAAGGAAACCCTGCAACTGGAAAGACAGAAAATATGAGAAGGAATTCTGTGTTTTTCATCAAATGGAATGGTTCTCATTCTTTAGGATCTTTCTAATATGTTATCATACAGATGGAAAAGTCAACTGATGAGAGATTTTTGTTGCTGAAGTGAATTCTAAAGGATAAACAAATGAAACAAGAACTACAGAATTTTCATTCTTTCTTTGACATTTTGTTTGTGACAAAAATTGCAGGAAATCTCCAGAGAATTTTGAACCCAAAGTCCAAAAGGATAAAGTCTAAACAAAAGTTCATTTCAAATGGAGTTCCCAGACGTGGTAAATCATGAAAATCGTTTTCTAGTCACTTTTTCTTCCTTCACCTTCTGGTCTATAAATATCTTCCCCGTGAGTTTGGTCAGCTGGTGCTTGTGCTGGTTTATGTTCCACCATCAGGTAACGTCACGTGCACGTCAGAGTCCATTTCATCATGTGTTCATCAGCTGGAGAACACGTCTCAGGATTCACCAGTGTTTATTTTAGGAGACTTCAATGACTGCAGATGAAATAAGACTCTTCCATCTACTATTAGTGTCAATTGTGCTTCCAGAGGTGACAAGACGATCGACCTCTGACCTCTGTTATGACCATGTCAAAAATGCATACAGGGCCAGTAAAAAAATAAAATAAAATACTCAGCACTGCTGACTACAATGTGGTCCATCTCATCTCATCATATCACACAAACTACAGAGAGAGGGTAAAGGGACAAGTCAGACTGAGGGACAATGATGCTCTGGAGAAACTCCAGGGCTGCTTTGACTGCAAACCTGGAAACAGAAATCCAAATGTTCCTTTCCATCAATAACAAATCAAATTCTTCTGTTTTCTTTGCTCTTGTGTCATTTGATCAGAGCTGGACTCCTGGCTTTGGTTTGGTTTTGGTGGGTTTGTGCTGTGAGGAGCTGTTGTGGAGATGGACTGCAGGAGCTCATCAGTGAGACGACTCCTGTGTGTGTTTTGTTGGTCTTCATCACTGAGAAGAGCTTCTCACACACAAATGTGCAGCAAACATGCACAGAGCCGCATGTAGACGGAGCTGGTGCATTTCTGCAGGAATGGAGTCAATAAACGCTGCAGGTTCTGCAGTTTGGTACTTTACCTTCAGTGCACCAAAACACTGCAGCTCCATCACCTCCATCTGAATCTGCAGGTGAAGTTTCCACAGGATGACAAACGGGTTGTGAAGGAATTGATCCTTCTTTGTTTTTTCTTCTTCAAAGTCACCAAAGCAGCAGGTGAACTCAGTGTGTGGAGCGCTCAGTCAAAGTGTGTATTTGAGGTTTTGTCTCATCGTTCCATCTTAGATTCAATTCTTTCATTACAGCCACATTAGCTCCACAGATGAGACTCACAGGTTTACTAACCCTCCCATCAGACTGCTTTTTGTGGACTTCTCAAGTGTCTTTAAGAAAACTAAAACTCTTCTTTAACATTGAATTCCTCTTTGGTAAATGCAGCAACGCCTCTTTTTTCTTCAGAAACTTTGGAAACTTCAAATCCATCCTTGTATCTTTTTCTAAATGCTTCATTGAATCCATCCTTTCATTCAACATTGGTTTGGTTCCCTCAGTCTCAGTAATGGGAACACAACGAACAGAATCCTTCAAATCATGAGGAAAACTGTTGGTCAAGAACAGGACTCACTCATGACCATTTCCAATCAAAGAGTTCAACACAAAGGTTCACTGATCGCCACAGACGCCACACACTCTGCACAGACACCACAACTTGTTGCCTTCAGCTGCAGATTCATATCATTACCATTCAGGACGAAGAGTTTTGGACCAAACTCAATTCAACTGCTCAACAGTGAAGTCAGTGACATCTGAAACTTTTTCATGATCATTATTTTGTTGAATCCATTTGAATTTGAACAAAGTCCCTTTGATCTTTGATTTGAATCTTCTTTTCTCATTGAACACTTCAACAGAACACTTGTGTGAAGTCGCCTCAACACTCAAGTCAAAATAGTTCAACTAGAAACAATAGTGAACTATGAACTAGTAAAATAGGAGATCATTAGTCATGTGAGAACGTTTGGTGAATGAAGCTTTAGTATCTTCAGAACTATTGAACATTTGGGATCAAATGGATTCATTTCTCCATTAGAAAATCTTCCAAATGACTTTTGTCCAAAGTGCTTGTTGTAGCGTGAATATGATGATGATGTCATGAGCAGCTCATATCAAGCTAACCATTTCTTCAGTCCTTCAACCTGAAGACAGACAGAAAAGTGTGTGAACGCTGTGAAGTGGATCAGGTGTGTTCAGGTGTTGAATGTGCAGCTCAGCATCTCTGTGTATGAATGTGTCTGATAACAGTCAGACTGCAGAGTTCTGATGGTTCTGCTGTCAGGACTGACTGTGAAGTGGCTTCTTCTGAACACAAGTCCACTGTCAGAAATGACTTCCTGACTTCAAAGATGTTCAGTTTCTGGAAAATCCAGAAAATCTTTGAATCCAAACCTTTCAGCTTCAGTGAAGAAACTACAAATGTAGAAATGAACCAACCAGCAGCTTCAATGTTCTGACCTCAGAGTCTGCAGTCTGCAGTTTGGACTCTCCAGTCCAGAACACACAACCGTCAGGGATGAATCCTTCAGGCTGTTCTCACTCAGGTCCAGTTCTGTCAGGTGGGACGGGTTGGACTTCAGAGCTGAGGCCACAATTTCAAAGTGAGTCTCTGAGAGTCCAGAATATCCTGTAATTCTGTGAAGAGAAAGACAGAAACAGGTGATCTTCTGATGAATTCAGGCTGTGATGAAGTTCCAGTTGGACATTTGTCTCTTCATCAGAGCTTCATCTTCATCATGAAACAGTCCTCCTCATCAGTCTCTCTTAGACCTTCATCATCTGCAGCTGGAGGAGAGAAGGTGGAGCTCCATGGAGCTTCATGCTGTCCTCAGTCTGTCAGTGATCTGAGGTCTGGTCTGAAGCACAAAGTTCACAGTAGAACATCTGGATCACAGAGACTGACAGCTGTCACTCTGACCATCATGATGGTTGAATGTTGACAGTTTGAAATGTTGCTTCTGATCCAGTTTTCTGCTGAGAGTTTTCTGTTTTCATTTCATGTTTTGATTGTTTCTATTTTCAGCTCTGAAGCTGTAAACAACAACAGTTCATCTTTCTGTTCTGCTGCAGAACTTTGGATCCAGTTTCCTCCTCAGATCCACGTCTCCCGTCATGAACAGAACCACAGCAGCACCAACCTTCAGGCAGAACTTTCCAGAAGGTCTTCTTGGTAGAAAGAGGCTAAAGTGACTGTTTCTATTCTGAAAGAGCTTTTCTAAATCTTGACTTGATGCTTTCTTGAAGCTGTTGGTGTTGTCATGGAAACAGCACGTTCTGTCAGCAGCTGACTGACATGAAAGTGTTTCTTCACTTCTCTGCTCCTCTGAACTCTCTGTGGAATGATGACTCAGCATTCTTCTTCTTTTGGCTTTGAAGGTGAAATCCAATCAAACTCTGCAGACAGCTGCTGACTTCATCTTTGTTTCATGTTCAAGATGAGCTTCTTCCAGCCATGAGGAACCTGTTTCCATGACAACGTCTCCTTCAGGATCAGCTGCAGCATTGGTGTGAACATGAGTGCAGTCACTGACTAACATGCAGCTCTCTGTGCTGACAGATCCATGAACAAGTGTCTGCATCCACAGCTGCTGCCTGATACCTGCTCCTCTTCCTGTCTCTGCAGCTGCATGCGGTGGAAGTATCATGTTCTGCCTCTCATGGTGACCTTCTGCTGTTCAGAAACAGCCACAGCTTCAGTCTGTGTGTTCTAAAGCTTTGTTTCTGAACTCCAGTCCTCAGGGCCTCCATCTTGAAGGCTTTTTCTGCTTCTCTGCCTCCAGTGACTCATCATCCGGTCTCTGTAGAACTCCATGATGAGCTCAGTCAGGTGTGTTTCAGCAGGTAAGATGGAAAACATGCAGGTTGCTGCTTCCTGGGGACTGGAGTTCAGAAAGCCTGTTCTAAAGCAGAGCTGCAGGAGCTTCAGCCTTTCAGAGAGGATGGAAAGAACCTCATTCAGGTTCCTCTCTGTCATTTCTGCCTCACAGCTTCTTTGACTCATTCATTCCCTTTAGAACATGGAGCTCAACATTCAGGCTTTAGTCATGAAGCCTCAGAGACATCAGAATCCAGACAAAGAGAAGAAAGACAAAGTCTAAAACATGAGTCCTTTCAGTGGAACTGGAGAAACAAATCAATGCAAGCAGATGAAAAAGCAGATTTCAGACAGATTTCCCTGATTTTCTGTCTGCACTTGTGTGTGTTGGACTCAGATCTTCAACAGAGACTGTATGAATGCAGATGATGACAGATGATTGACTGAACTAAAGGAACCAAAAGGATCAGAAGAAAGTATCCGTTTCTGCTTCAGTTTCTTCTTTTCCTTCTCAAACGCTTTCATTCACAGATCAATGATTTCTCTAGAAAGAAGATGATGAACAGAAGAAAGAGCTTTTGAGAAATGTGCTTCTAGAATGACTGACATTGTGGAAATGAAGACATCCTCTCATTCTGGACCGTCAAACATTCAGAAGGTTCTGGATTGGATTTCATTTGGACTAATCTGATCCTTCTTTGCTCTTTAGCTACAAAGATCACATGTGTGTGAAAACCAAACAGATTTTCTTCTTTCATCTTCTGATTTCCAATCATTTTCAAACCTTTCATTCTTTGTCATCTGATTAGACTGAAGTCTAAATGGAAAACTGAACAGAATAGGTGATCACTAAAGTAGTCTTCAGCTGCAGCTCTGAGTGGAGCCATCAGTGAGAAGGTTTAGGGGCAGTTAGCTTTTTTCCAGAATCAGGAAGGTCTGGAGAGTTGGACTTGATTCCAGAAATCCAATCTAAATGCTGCTTTGTGTTGATTCTTCTAATGCTTGTGTTAGATTGAAATGTGTGACCACAAATGCTGGAAGATGAATGTTGAAGATCTGAACACTGATCTGATTTATCACCACAATCACTTCTGGACTCACCTGAACTTTCTGCAGTTCCTCACAGCTGGGATCAGTCTCCGTTTACCCTCAGATGATGTGTTGTACTGGTTCAGGTCCACCTTATCCAGAACCTCCTCTGACATCAGCAGAGTGTAGGCCAGAGCTGAGCAGTGGATCTCTGAGAGTTTCTTCTCTGATTTGTTCTTTGACTTCAGGAACTCTTGGATCTCCTGATGAACTGAGAGATCCTTCATCTCCATCAGACAGTAATAGATGTTGATGCTTCTGTCAGGAGAGACTCCTTCACTGTTGATCTTCTTCAGGTTGTTGATGGTTCTCTGGATGGTTCCTGGATTCTTCTCTGTCTGACCCAGCAGGCCTCCTAAGAGTCTCTGGTTGGACTCCACAGAGAGACCATGAAGGAAGCGAACCAGCAGGTCCAGGTGTCCAGTTTGACTCTGCAGGGATTTCTCCATGACTCTACTCAGAAACTCATCCAGGGATGGGTTCTCCATGTTGTTCTTCAGGAAGTCCTCAATGACCTTTTCCTTCCTGTTTGCAGTAACAGTGGAACATGTAGACTGCAGCCAGAAACTCCTGAACGCTCAGATGAACAAAGCTGTAGACCGGTTTGTGGAAGATCTCACACTCTCTTCTGAAGATCTCAGTACAAACTCCAGAGTACACTGAGGCCTCTGTGACATCCAGACCACACTGCTGCAGGTCTTCTTGGTAGAACATGATGTTTCCTTTCTCCAGATGTTCTAATGCCAGCCTCCCCAGCTTCAGAAGAACTTCCCTGTCAGTCTCTGTCAGCTCTTGTGGACTTGTCTGATGTTCCTGCTGGTACTTGTTCTTCTTCCTCTTTGTCTGGACCATCAGGAAGTGTGAGTACATGTCAGTCAGGGTGGTGGGCAGCGCTCCTCTGTGCTCTGTGGTCAGCATGTTCTCCAGAACCACAGCAGTGATCCAGCAGAAGACTGGAACTTCACACATGATGTAGAGGGACATGGAGCCCTTGATGTGGGAGATGATTCTGCTGGACAGCTCTTCATCTGGGAATCTCCTCCTGAAGTACTCCTCCTTCTGAGCATCATTGAAGCCTCGTACTTCTGTCAGTCTGTCCACACACGAAGGAGGGATCTGATTGGCTGCTGCAGGTCTGGAAGTGATCCAGACCAGAGCTGAGGGAAGCAGACGTCCCTGGATGAGGTTAGTGAGCAGCACGTTGACTGAGGACTTGTGTGTGACATCAGACACCACCTGACTGTTGTTGAAGTCCAGAGAAAGTCTGCTTTCATCCAGACCATCAAAGATGAACAGAAGTTTCCAGACAGACAGCTGTTCTGCTGGGATCTTCTGGAGTGTTGGATGGAAAAGCTGGATCAGAGTGAGAAGACTGTGCTGCTCATCTCTGATCAAGTTCATCTCCCTGAAGGAAAGAGGAACCACAGCACTGATGTCTTGGTTCTCCAAGCCCTCGGCCCAGTCCAGAGTGAACTTCTGCACTGAGAAGCTTTTTCCAGCTCCAGCAACTCCGCTGGTCAGAACCACTCGGATGGATCTGTGTTGGTCAGGGAAGACTTTGAAGATGTCTGGGTTCTTGATTGCAGTGTCATGGAGCTTGTTGGTCTTGGTGGTCGTCTCCAGCTGCATCACCTCATGTTGGCTGTGACCCTCTGGTCTCAGTTCCTCTGTGATGTAGAGCTCAGTGTAGACCCTGTTGAGGAGCGTTTCTCTTCCTGCTTCTTCACTTCCTTCAGCCACATGTTCACTTCTGCTCCTCAGACTGATCTGATGTTCTCCAAAGATCTCCTGCAGACCAACATCTGCTGAAAGAGCAGAGAAGAAAGCTCCTTCATGAGTGTTCAACACAACCCCAGCAGATGTTTGCAGAAGAATCCATCAGCAGATGATCAGGCTCTGACTCACCAGCTCTGGGTCTTTCTGCAGACTGGGGTCCGCTCCTCTTCTTCTCTCTGTGGACACCAAGGAGAAACGTTAGTGAACAACAATCAAAGCAGTCAGTGGGAAGTTCCAGACTAACTCTGATCAGAGAGCAGATCCTCTCTGATCTTCTTCACACTCAGAGATTGTGTGATCCAGACTGTGCTAAATGGGAGCAAATGTGTCTGGAGTTTGAAAACAGAGCAGATCTAGTCAATCTGAAGGTCTAAATGATGCGTTAGCTGTGTTTGGAGCTCATGTCTGGACTGAGCTCAGAGAAAAGTTCAGCTGTTTGCTTCATCCTCACAGACTGAGCTTTGTGTCCTCAAGAGTTGTCCAACTCTTTTCTTTCCTCTCAGACCTAAAGCGGTCACAGCAGATGGTTGACCTTCCTGATGGATCAGCTGATGTTCTTGATGAGAACATTGTTGTTCCTGCTGAGAGCTGAACTCTGCTTTGTTCACTAGAAACTGCTTCTTACTGTGAGTCTGAAGGTCCTGGTTCAGTTCTGAAGTGTGGAGGAAGAACTTTGGACCGGTCACTCTTCATGGAGCCACAGCTGGATGCTGCAGACTGGACTCTCTGTGTGACCTGTTGACCTCTGCAAACACAAAGACATCAGAGTGTTGGAGGATCTGCTTCTTCATGAACAGCTGATGGACTTTGACATGAACACAGACTGTGCTGTTTAGTCTGGAATAACATGACATGTTTGGATCAACAGTTTAGACTTTGAGCTCAAATGTTGGATCATTTCCTGAGAGTCAAAGCACATCTGAGAACATTGTTGTTCCTGCTGAGAGCTGAACTCTGCTTTGTTCACTAGAAACTGCTTCTTACTGTGAGTCTGGAGGTCCTGGTTCATGTTTGGATTCTGTAGAATCCATTCTGGATTGGTTCTTCTTCACAGACTTACAACTGGATGCTGCAGATTGGTTTTTCTGTGTGACCTTTGACCTCTGCAAACACAAAAACATCCCAGAGTTAGAAGATCTGTTTCAAAATGAACACATTCTGATTCTGTTGTTTAGACTAAATATTTATGATACACAGTTTTACTTTTTAGCAGAAATATTGTCCTGCTGTGCTTTCCCAGTGATGGGAATTGCGCAAGTCTTCACAACGTGCATGGTGAGGGAAATCACTTGACACAACAAGCACTCTGAGCTGAGAGACTTTTACTCGTCTTGAGCAGGTGAGTACAGGTACCGCTTTCAACAGCCACAGGGTTAATATCTGCTCGGGCTCTAGCTCGGGCACAGAACAGCAGAGAGTCCTGTCCATGCGATGAGCGCGAGCACCTTCTACATCCTCTTTTCTCTACACCCCTCGTCTTATCTTCAAGTATCGCGTTACTTCACATAATTAATAACAAAAGGGCCGCCAGAGGGTTATGTTATGTTGCAGTAACTACCTTACACTACCCCTCCTTTGGAGTACTGAGTCCCTTCAGTACTATGGCCCCAAAAATAATGAACAATATAGAACTGAATTACTACTGGTCTGATATAAGCGGAAATTACTGAACACAGAAACAACTTTAACATTAAGTTTACCCAAAAACCTAAGTGGTTACTGAATATCAACACACTCTATCCTTTAACTATTCTCTAAACCTTTCTGGGTGATTCACCCATGAAGTCACACACCAGTTTCTTTGCTGTAGTTTCAGCGCCTTGGTCTGGTACAGGAAACGCCTCAACCCACCGTGTGAATTGGTCGATAATAGTCAAAATGTACTTGTTTCCAGAGCTAGAGACTGGAAATGGTCCAAGGATGTCTAAATGCAGCCGATCGAGAGGTGCTCCTGCTTGGTAATTTTGGAGCTTGGCCTTTATTGTGGAACTGGTTGACTTGCATACATTGCAATACTGACATTTCTTCACAAATAGGCAGACATCTCCCCCCATTCCATACCAGTGATAACTCTGGCGCACACGTTCCAGAGTCTTTGCTTCCCCTAAGTGACCAGAATGAGGAGGATTATGACAAGCCTGCAAAATGTCTCTCTGCATGGAAGCTGGAGCAAGTAAAAGAAAAGCTGGCTTCATGGTTCCTGTTTTTTCCCAAACATAGTGCAGGACACCTTTGCGCAACACAACTTGAGGCCAGCAGAGCCAAAACTTCCTCACGGCAGGGCTTTCAATCATCACTTCTTCTTTAGTAGGTAGTGTCGCTGACCCTTTCCACTTATGGAGAAGGGAGAGAACGGGATCAGCCTTTTGAAGTGCAGTGAGCTGTTCAGGTGTGACTGATTGTAGCCAGTTAACTGTTGGAACTTCCAACCCTGTTTTAGTTTGGCTTGTTTTAACTGGCTGCTCATGTTTACTGCCATTAGACTCGACACACCTCGCTGCTAAAGGTAGAATGTCATCAACATCATCTTCAAATCTTGCCCACTGCTCCTGCAGTCTTTTGCAGTATCTACATCCATGACGTGGCAAGTCAGACACATTACTCCCAGCTTGATAACAATCACACCTGTTTGAAGATTTTGCTGACCTGTCTTGACATAGCATCCGCGTTGGAATGACGGTGTCCGGGCCTGTGTTCAATGTCAAAGTCATACTGGCTCATTTCCTCAAGCCAACGAGCCAGCTGGCCTTCGGGGTGCTTGAAACGGAAGAGCCAGGCAAGGCTGGTGTGGTCTGTCCGCAAAAGAAACTTCTTGCCTAGTAAGTAGTGGCGAAACTGCCGTGTGTAACGAACAATAGCAAGCAGCTCTCTTCTGGTGACGCAATATCTCTGTTGGGCTGGTGTGAGATGGTTGCTGGCGTATGTCAAGACACGTTCTTCTCCCCACTGGAGCTGTGACAGTACAGCTCCAATGCTGTGATTTGAGGCATCTGTATCCAGAATAAAATTGCCTTCAGGAATGGGGTAACAAAGCACTGGTGCAATGGTCAGCTTCTCTTTCAACTGTGCAAAGGCATCTTGATGCTCTTCAGTCCAAAGAAAAGGAACCCCTTTTTTTTAGAAGGCAGTGAAGGGGGTTGGCTAACTCTGCAAAAGCTGGAACAAACTTGCGATAATAGTTAAACAACCCAAGGAAAGCTTGCAGGTCCTTTTGGTTCTGGGGTGGCTCCCAGAGCTGTACATCACTAACCAGCGCGGGATTGGGCTGAATTCCTTGACCATTCACTATGTGGCCCAGGAAAAGCACTTCATCCTGAAGTAAATGGCACTTAGATGCTTTTAACTTAAGTCCATAGGTATGCAGACGTTTAAACACCTGCGCGAGCTTGTCCAGACTTTCATCAACCCCCCTACCCAGGACAATAATATCATCCAGGTAGATCAGCAGCGTTTCCCACTGGAGTCCACGGAGCACTAACTCCATTGTCCTCTAAATAAGTGCTTGGGGCATTACAGAGGCCAAATGGCAGACGTGCATACTCATATAGACCCCATCTAGTGATAAAAGCTGTCTTCTGACGGCCTTTGTCATTCATGGCTATCTGCCAGTATCCGGACTGAAGATCAAGCGTTGAAAACACAGTGGCTCCTCCAAGCACATCCAGACACTCTTCAATCTTGGGTAGAGGGTATGCATTTTTGGCAGTCAGGTTGTTGAGACAGCGATAATCCACACACCACCGCACTCCTCCATCTTTCTTCCATACTAAGACCACAGGGGAGGCCCATTCAGATGATGATGGTGTTATAACTCCAGCTTTGAGCATGGCTTGGAGGTGTACCTCCTCTTCACCTTGAAATCCAAGAGGTGTGCGCCTCACTTGTTGACGGACAGGCTTGGCTGATCCTGTATCAATTCTGTGTCACAGCAGACAGATAACCCAAGTCTGAGTCATTCTTGGCAAACAGAGACCGATACGTCAACAGTAGCTGGATGAACCGCTGTTGTTGTTCTTCATTTAGGGTTTCACTGACAGCAGCTGCCAGGCCATGAAGATGCTCTGGGAGGTCGGAAGATGTGACTACTCTCCCCACTACAAGTGACGAGCTCTTTCTTTCCACGTTTAAGTCAGGTTCTGCTTGATGTTCCCCTACACATTCTAGCTCAGTAGGATCCGCTTCAACTAGTAGCCCAAGACAAGCTCCTTTTGGTAGTGCTGATTTACTAGTTGAAAAGTTGCACAGCCTGACTGGCACTCTCTTTTCCATAGTTGTAATTACACTTCCTGAAGCTATAGCTTCGGTGATGCTCATAGGTTCCAATACAGCTGGCATTCCTGGCCTTGGGTCGTCAACATCACCCCAAACCACACACTCAGATGATGCTGGTATGGTTGTAGTCTGACCTAGCATCACTCTGGTAACATAATAGTCTGTTCCATCACCTCTCACTACCTCGGAGGGCACAAGCTCATTGTCAATAAAGACTTTGCCTCGTGCATGAATGACAACATCATGACACTTCATTAGATCCAATCCCAGAAGAACAGGGTCACGTATCGGGGCCACATGCACATCCCAGTCAATGGACTTGGATGCAATTTTGAAGTTAACATTTAAACTATGCTTCGCAACCATGCTGTCTCCAACTCCTGCACTTAGAAGGTAGGTTTTAGATAGTTCCTTCTCGTTTTCTTCAGAAAACTGTTGGAAAAGCTCCTCTGAAATTATAGTAGTTTGAGCTCCTGTATCCACCACAGCTTGTGTTGGGACACCATTTACTTTCACTGGAATCTGTAGGCTCTCCCCTTGGTTTTTGGTGCAGCCAATCTGTAGTCCCTGTTGCCGTTGACTTGTGTCAGGTGTAATTTCTAACAGTAAACTTTTGTCAGAGTTCCTCTCACCTGGGTCACGTGAAGCAGGCGGGCTCTTTGACCTGATGCATTCTCTTCTCAAATGTCCGGACTCAGCACATCTGAAACACATACCAGCAAGTCCACGCGTGGGACTGGGGGATTGGGACCGTACTCAGCCAGGCTGCACTTGGTGAAGACTCAGTGGTCTTTCAAACTGAAATGGGGGTTGAGTTGGTGTTCTGACTCTTTGATTTTCAGATTGAGTGGACTGGAGACGTTCAAGCTGTGGTTGCAGGTTTCCTACAGTGCGAACCAAGTTCTCAACTTGATCTGTCAATGTTGCAAATTGAGCAGTAGTCACATACTGAGGGGACTGCACTCTGCGAGAAGTTGCAGGCAAGTCTTCACAGGTGTCTCCATCTTCAGCCAAGAGACTTGCCTTGTCCTGTTCCTTGTATCAGCCTCCCGTCCAGCAGTCCCTCGAAAATTATGCTCATGGGCCTCCACACATTTCTGAGCTTCTGAAAGAGAGCAAGGGTCTCGATTCATTACTTCATATGCCACCTTTTGGTTTCTCAGTCCTTTGAGAAAAGCATCAGTTGCCATCTGATCTTGAAGATCAAGGTCCACCCCTGGATAAGCCAAGGTAACCAAATGTCGGACTTCTTCTGCAAATTCAGCGGATGATTCTCTGCATTGACGAAGCTCTTCTAACTTTCTCCTCACGGTAGTGGGGGGGTCTCTTTTTCCAAAATGTTGGATAAGCTGTTCCACCAGGAGAATATAATCCTCTCTTGTTCTTTCAAGAAATGAACAAACATACCGTATTGCAGTCCCTCTTAAACATTCATGCAGCCGGTCCACTCTTTCAGCAGCACTCCATCCACATTTACGAGCTTGTCGTTCAAATGGGAGCAGGAACGAGTCCCAATCTTCATTTCCATCAAAGGTGGCAATCTTAGGTCTATACATTTCTTGTGAAGCGTAATGACTGTTGTGGCTACTGCTGTTGGATCTTTGCTTATCACGGCTGGGAAATGAAGGATCAGCCCTATGTTCCAACTCCCTAGCATCTTGTCGTCTGTTGTGATGCTCTTGCCTTGAGATTATTCAAGCAGGACCAGAACTGGAAGCACGTTGATTGATGACATCCAGTTCTGTTGTAAGGGGACCACAGAGTCGCTCTGTCTGTCTCACAGAGGGCTCTGAAGCCAAGGGTGCAAGAACAGGTTCTGGTGGTTGCCTACTTAAAAGGGGCCAACCTTCACCATATCTATTCAAAATGGCAGGGGATGACAAAATTTGCTGTGCATGAGGTATTCCTCCAGTAATGTGTGTTAAAACAGGGGCCAGCATCATCTGCAGGTTCTTCGTCTGCTGGTTTTGATTTTCTAAAAATGCTTGTAACCATTTTGGGGCACTTTTAGACTCAGGTGGGCTTGCTATAGCTCCATATTCTTCTTCCATCTTGGAGGACTTTTAACTATTTAATTTTTTTTTTTGTTGTGAATATGTTCATTTGAAAATCTCCACACGCATCTGTTTAGTAATTCCTCAGTGTTTCCTGACATGCACAACAAGGTATGTAGGTTCCAAGCAGTGCTTTTTCCTGGTGTAATTTGGCCTCCGACCAAAAGGTGGCGCTACCGACTGCGGTGCAGGCCGGACTCCGTGGTTAGCTTTTAGCAGGTATGTTTTAAGCAGATGTTTTCTGATTTTTGGACAGTTGTAGCAGTTTGCTTTACTTTTTCTTTGGTGAGGTAGATTTTATTTACAAATTACTTGACACAACAAGCACTCTGAGCTGAGAGACTTTTACTCGTCTTGAGCAGGTGAGTACCGCTTTCAACAGCCACAGGGTTAATATCTGCTCGGGCTCTAGCTCGGGCACAGAACAGCAGAGAGTCCTGTCCATGCGATGAGCGCGAGCACCTTCTACATCCTCTTTTCTCTACCCCCTCGTCTCATCTTCAAGTATCGCGTTACTTCACATAATTAATAACAAAAGGGTCGCCAGGGGGTTATGTTATGTTGCAGTAACTACCTTACAATATGTCAGTATTCCATGTTTTTCTTTTACTTCCTGGAATGTTATGAAGCTTTTTTCAATAAAAGTGTCTAGAACAGTGGTCCTCAAACTACGGCCTTTAGGTGATACAACCTGGATCCACATTTGGCCTGACCCCCTCAACAATATCAAAGACGCTTTATGATTTTTTTTTCGGCAAATTCCCTGCTTGCTGGGTTGCCAAAAATGTTTTCCCTAAGCATGCCGCCCCGGCCGCGTGTGGGAGGAGCTAGTAGCTAATGTTTTTGGCCTTATTGCTGCATGAAGCGGTGTCTGTGTTTATCTCATTTAGAATGCAAAGAAGACACATATGATGATTAGAGATATGATTAGAGATAGTATTTTTTAAAGAGCTGACCGAGTTTGAAGGTTCACTGTCCCTCATTACCAACTTCTGTAATCATCTTCAAACTTTTTTAGCCCCTTATTTCTTCTCTTTTTGTATCACTCTCTTTTTCTCTCTTCTTCTTTTCCGTCTTGTCCAAATAAAAATGTACAAACAAAATCAATATAAATAATTATTAGCCATAAATACAGAAGGGGTTTATACAAATAAACAGATTTTGTGTCAGAAGATTCATAGGAAAGAGTTTGACACTTCCCACCAAGCTGTTAAAGTGGTGCTTTTGTTAGTATTATGGAAGCTGTCCTGTTTTGAAATGTTTGGCTGATAAACGGTAGTTCTGACAGGTTGATCTTTCTGCATAAATCCTGCTCTGAATCCATCCATGTGTTGGTTTCTGGATTGTTTTAAAATGTAGTGTAATGTTTTGGTAAGAAAGTAGTTGTTAAAGTTAGGAAATTCTAAAACTTCCACAAGACCTACGCTAATGAAAATTGTGTGTTTTTGGTGTTTTTAACATGTTCTTAGCATTTTTCTAAAGAAAATTATGCTCAAATTGCATTTCTAAGTATTTCTTTATTCAAAACGTGAATAAAGAGTTGACAAAAAAATGCAGTCTGGAAAAGATCATATTTATGACGTAGAAAACATGCTGGGTTGCACACAAGTGCTCTGAAGAACTCTAATCTGATGCATCCACTTGCAGACAAATAGATCCATATACGTCTTTGTTTACCTCGCCTGAGCTGGAATCGGGATCAGAACTATACGGCTGGACAGCTCCAATATGGCTCGCCATTTTTGCCTCACCAATAATGCTAGATTGTGGTTGTGAGGGGCTGTAAACTTGTGGGAGAGAGTGTAAACAGAGGGATGATGGGAATTGGGAGAAGGCTTACTCTGCGCCTGCACCCACAACTCAAAGGTAAATTTCTAACAAACTCCTGCTGCTCTGCAGATACATTGTCCTAGAAAACTACAAGGTTTTTTTCATGTCTAAAAACAGTATAATCATAATTAAAATGAAACAAACACTTCGAAAGCTTTGAAAATAGATCAAAAGTTAATTGTAGTGGGACTTTAAGATCATAAAAAGTCCATCTGTCCATCTTGAGCCAGAGGAAGCTGCTGAACATCAGCTGCTGCACTTCTGCTCTCCCTCCACCAGATGGAGACATGGAGCTGCAGCAGCAAACACTCCATGATGGAGCAACATTTCAGTCATTCAGTCACTTTGACAAAGAAACAACAAACTTCCTGTTTCTACAATTCAGGAAACATGAAAACCATCCAGAAAAACAGACAGAAATCAAAGAAAGAATGAAAGAAAGAAAGTTGAAAGAAAGAAAGAATGAGACGAAAAGATAGAAAGAAAGAAAGAAAAGAAAAAGAAAGAAAGAAATTGTTCCTCTCAAAGCTCCAACAGAGACTTTCACATCAACACAGATTGTTGAACAAGTTACCTCAAAACTGGACAGCATCAGAGATTACTTGTTGTTCAAAATCTCATGTTATACCACAGTCCAGGTGAATACTCAATTCCTATTGGCTGCAGGGTGTCCGGTCACACGGCCTAAATGTTCTGTGATTGTGCTGCTCTAAACGGCTGTTGGAAACCAGAACAACAGAAACTTAGAACATCAGTGGACAGACAGTGGATCACACAGCAAAACAATTGAATGATCAGAGTTAATGGAGGATCTTTCTTTAATTAAAACGATCTAGAAAACTACTTGAAACTTTGAAAGATTAAAATACTAAAGACTGATTTAATATTTATTTCTTCATTAAGGGACAATGTTCTGAGTGGGATAAAACTCTTCCAAGTGTCCACTATCAGAAATTAACATCTTAACCCACTGTGTCCCTTTCACCAGAAGA
The DNA here is from genome assembly GCA_016861445.1 of Oryzias woworae. Taxonomy (NCBI): domain Eukaryota; kingdom Metazoa; phylum Chordata; class Actinopteri; order Beloniformes; family Adrianichthyidae; genus Oryzias; species Oryzias woworae. Next base: position 23,921 of record BOLG01001483.1, on the reverse strand, counting down.
ATCCTTTCGAAATAAGCAAACAGAACTGCAGGCCTGTTAGCCTCAGAAACTAGAAAAAAAATGTTGTTTAATTTAAATTAGGTTTAAATGACTGAACGTAACAAGGAAATCGCCAGTTATTTTATCTTTTTCTTCCAAAAACAAGAGTATTTTTTGACTGAAAGTCTTTAAGACTTAAAGTCTTAAAGAACCACGAACAGAGGCAACACCAACGCCTCCCGCCCCCCTTTGTCTAGACAGCAGCAGCTTTAGATAGAGAGGGGCACTGCACCAGGCAAAGTTATTGAATACATCAAACTTTTGAGTTATTTTATTTGTTTTATTACTTTCTTTTTCAAACTACTTTCATAATGTGTTCCTCTGAATACTTTTCACACACAGATCACATTTCTAAGAGGAACTCTTTCTTTTGTCTGTGTTCTGGAAAGTTCTGACAGGAAGCAGCAGTCAGCTGATCTGTCCCACTTTGATGCTGAAAACCACAGTTTGATTCCAGGAAATGTTTCCAACAAACACAACAAACATCAGCTGATTGTTGTTGACTTGATGAAGAAGAATCCTCCATGTTGTTGATGAAGAATCCAACAATGATGAAGCTTTGGAAACAGCAGAGTGATGAGAGTTTGCAGAGAAAGAAGAAGATCTTCTCCAAACATTCCCAAACAAACAGTCAAGTTAGTGAAGACAAAGTTCCAGAAACAAACTCACTTCAGTTTCTTCAAAGAGCTGAAGAACAAGAAGAGTCTCCACTCACCGTGTCAACGCAGCTGCAGCACAGATCACTGACTCGGAACCAGGAAGAGTCCACCTGGGATGGAGGCGGGGCATCACAGGTGGAAATGTTGATGTCAGATTCTCCTCCTGACACAGACTGTGACCCTTCCTGGAATCAAACCCTCAAACTGCCTGTTGTCTACTAAGTGAACAGCCACTGCCCCACAGTCAGAGGATCAGGATCTGATCTTGATGCTCATGAAAAAGGGGGCGGGTCTTCTGGTTGGAGGTGAAACTGTCAGGAGCTGCAGGATGTTTGTGTTTCCTGAACTAAAGACAGAGAACAGGATCAACAAGAAACCTGACACCACCTGCAGCATCTGAGAGGAGGGGAGGAGCTTCAAGCTGTCAGATTGTTGATCTCAGTGACTGTAGAAGAGCTGGAGAAAGGTGAGGTCATGTGACCTTCTGCTTTCCTCCTTCCAGACAAGACCTGAACTCCCTTCATCTGTCATCCACTGACACTGAAACTCCTGATGGAGCTGAAGGGAGGGGCCGGACTATTTCCTGGAAACAGCTCCTCCAGTTCCTGTAAATGATCATCAGTCAGACTCAGAGGAACAGAGTTTGTTTACATGCACATCAGAAACATGTCTGACAGTAAAACTGAGAAGCTTTTTCTTTCCAGGTTTTAGAATCACAACTTTAGAAAAGATCTTAAAACTGAAGGAAAACGACTGAAGAACAAACGAGTTTAATGATGCAGAATGTTTAGTTTAGTTAGAGATTCTACTGGATTTTTATAGGAATATTGTCTGATTAATATTATAATTAACATAAACCCCCTTCTTCTGCAAAATTTTAGAAAGGATCAGACTGAAGTCTGCGTGTGAACAAGTCGAAACCAACAGTTTGAGGAAGAGATTTGATCAGTAAAGCAAACGTTAAACTGAAAGAATGTGGATCTTCCAGATCTGTCAGAGTTCCTGTTACGTTCCGAGGCCGAGTGGGGTTTTCTGGTGTCAATCCTTTGTCTCCTCCTACACAGGTGTTTGGAAGTCAGATGACTGTAAGAAAAGCTCGCTCTAGTATCTGGTCAGATGATGTTCTCTTCCTCTGGTCGTCCAGATCACTGCGACAGCTCGGCGGTTTTCCCCTTCTCCCCCTTCATGCTCTCATGTGTTTGGTTCTGTTTATCTGATACATTTACAGACACTAACAAAGCCAGACACTCATGCAACACCATGTTTGTTGTTTATTATCTTCATATTTAAATACTTTTAGTGTAAAATCGGCTTCATCTCTCTTCTTTTTGTTCTGGTTCAGAGCAAACCGTATCAGATACCAGGAAAACTCTGACAGATTCCAGCAGAGAATAAAGATGTGAAGAAGCAGAAAAACACTTTAGTTTGACTCATTTATCAGAGCAGGAAGTTTAGAAAAAGTCCAGAAAAAGAGAAAAAGTGAGTTCAAACAGAGATGAGTCTGTTAGTGAAGATCAGAGGATCAGCAGACTCTCATGTTCTATCATTGATCTGCTTTATTCTAGCAGCAGAGGTCATCTGAGGTCAGGAGATTCAGCTTCAAGAAAGGCTGGAAAAAAGGACAAACATGAAGATGTTCATCAGGCCTGAGTGTTTCAGGACTCTGTTCTCCACCTCATACCTGCTGATCTTCTTCAACCTCCTGAGTCCGTTTTCTGTTCCTGACATCTTCCAACTCTCTGCAGAGACTTTGGTTCTCGTCTGTCTTCCTCGTTGTCTGGATTCCTTTACTATCAGATAAACTGACAGCTTGTTCCCACACAGCCGACATGTTGAAGTTTGTTGCAGGAGCTCTGATGCCTTCATGGTCATGGTGGTCGTCTGTTCAAAGCAGAAATGTTCCTTTGAGCTCAAACACATCATCAGATTTGATGAATGGATCTGCAAACACCAACATTGTTCTGATTTGATGGAACATTCAGAGTTTCTCCAGAACAAAGAACAGAGACATCTGGTGGAGACATTTACCGTCACAGTTTTGGTTTCTTCCACTATTGGAACCATTTTGCTGGTTTGGATTTCTGAAGGAAATGGAAATCTTCCCGGAAACAACCCGGGTTTTGTTGAGGAGTAGAATCAATGTTAAGAACATGTTTGTCACAAATCCATCACTTCTCTCACTACTATTTAAAAAAATTAACTTTTAAATCTTTGAATGGATTTCAAAGTAAAATAAAACAGATGGATTCTCATTAAAATGAATAACGAATAGATAACTTAGATTTTTGTTTTGTGTTTTTTTTTATTAAAGGAAAGATGACAAAAAGCATAAAACTGTTTTTTTCAAACTCCTCTGTCTTTCTTTTTTACAATTTATGAACATTATTCTGAAAATCTGAACCAATCATTTAAATCATTTTAACTAAAAAAAAACACTTTTGAAGAACTCAGTTTCATCCATTAAAAAGGTTAAAATGTAAAAATGAACCAAACAATAAAAAGGGAAAAATCCACATCAAGTAAATGATTTTTTTAATATAATTGTTGTTTTTATATTTTCTGAATTTGCTGTAATTTTTCCAGGACTACAACAGTTGTGTTCATAAAGTCAGGAGATAAAGACTATAACCTGCATTACTGGAACGCACTGGTTCACTCTCAGAGAAAGAGTTACAATATTAGGGATTCCTGTGGAGTTTGTTTTAACAGTAAGGAGTTCTTGTGATGTTTTTTGGGATTATTTATGATGAGTTACTGAGAAACTGATATTGTTTGTCTGGGGTGTTTTTGTGTACTTTATTGACGGTTCCTGTCTGCCTTTGCAGATTCACATCAACACAAACTTCGGCTGTAACTGGTTTTCTGCATCACCGCAGACAAAAATAAACCGTTTATCAGGAACGTGCAGAGACTTTTGGAGGAGCAGGCGCTAAAATGTTCAAAGGAGCACGTGGAACATGACTTTAACACGTTACCAAACCCAGGACAGCAGGTTTTTTTTAAAATTGATAATTTCATCAAATACCAAGATAGACAATGATGAGCCTTAAAAGGACGTGAACAGAACAAAAGAGGAAGTTTAGCTTTACATTTAGTGAAGGACAGCTTAAACAACTGAACAGACTAAACTGATCTGACCTACTAAGGTAACACATGGGAATAAACATAGAGGTTGACCAGAACACTAAACTTAAACAGACTAAAACAACTGTTTTCCAGCCTCTGTCTCCTTCTGGCTTTACTTTCTATTCATCTCCCTTTTTTCAATGACAGTATCTTCTCTTATCTCTTATCTTATTCACAGTATCTGTGACATAAAATGTCTTTCACACATTTTATGTTTATGTCATTCATGTCACAAAGTTGCTGCTGCAGCTTCCAGTCTGAAGGTTTCTGCCACGCACAGAGTTTTATGGTTAAAGTGTCCGACACAAAAGGACCATGACCTGTTTTCTAAAGTTCTAGTCTGTCTTTCTTTTTGTGTTCTGTGTAGCGTAATCAGGTCAATGTCCTTTGAGGCGTTCATTATCAAAAATGAACGAACGTCCTGGAAATGAACCCTTTGACATGAACAGACCTTCACTCTGCAGGGAGCTGCAAAAAAGACATGAAAATCGACTGCAAGAGTTTTAAAGAAACAAAAAATAAAAATGTTCCCATGGCTGTGCAGGAGAGTCTTTATGAGGAAGGAAAAAAAGTTACCTATAGTGAGAAATGGAAGAGGGGAACTTGATCAGAAACAATCCCAACTTTGTAGGCTTTAGTTTGTTTAAAATAGGACAAAATGAATCCACCGTGTGGAAAGGCACTCCAACAATCAATTTATGGCATAAAATTCCGACTAGAAGTAGATCAGAGCTGTTTGCAGCGCTTAATGAAAACAAAGCATCATGAGTGCAAGCGTTACTGTCCATGGTGCTGAAGCAATAGGATTTCCTCCCAGTGCTCGGAATGTCAAAGTGATGAAATTCACTCTGTAATAAGCAATAAGGTAAGCAAAAAAAAAAAAAAAAACAGACAACAAACTATATAAAATAAAAGACAACATTGCTGCTGATGGTGACATTTGATGGAGATACTGGCATGTCCATCATAGTGAAGGACAGAAATCATCAGCATCATGATGTCATGATGCACATAACCCCTCCCCCCATTATCTTTAGCAAATTTTTTTTAAGGAAAATGATTTTTCGCACATATTTTTTAAATACGTGCTGCTAGTGTTGAACTTCTTTCTTGGCTGCACGGTCCAGAGGAAGCCCAGATTGAATATGCAGTTCTCACTTTCTGCCCAGTGACATCAAGAGAACCCTGAAGAGTTGTTAGGAAAGGAGCTGTCAATGAAAAAAATAATAAAATATTTAGTTTCTCATTTTTCTATTTTCATTCTTTGTACAGCACTTTGAGGTGTTTTAATAGGAAAATGGCTTTGTTACTTAACTTTGTAAAGTTTAAAAAAATTTTTTTTTTTTCTGGGCTTGGGTGAGGAGCATTTACAAGCTCAGTTATATGGACTCTAGTATACAGAAAAAAAATCACAAATCACAGATATTTAGGAGCTATTAGTTTAACAGCAATGCGTTACCTGTAACACTAAGGCGCAGTTCTTGCTTTATTTACAGATTAATCTTTAGAGGTAATAAATAATTAAATTTAACACAAGATCAATCATTTTCAAGCTTTCATTTGAGCCATGTTTTGTGAAAATTGGTTAAGAAATGAGGGAGCTAGCTGGATTTCTGTGGTTGATACCTGCCTGTTCACTAGAACAGCAGCGTTTTGTTGACGTGACTCATTGCATTGCAACGGCGCCTGTGCGCACCTACTGTGTATAGCAGCAAAGAAGCGAAGGCCAATCCAGTAATATATATCAATGATCTTTAACTCCAACCTGTCCCCAGCCCGGCTGGTTGTGAAGAATGCCTTTTGGATGCTCTCTGAGCAGTAGCATCACTATCAAAAGGAGGGGACCCTCCTGAGCAGAAGCTTACCAACAGAGTGCTGGGCTGACACCTAAGGAGGAGATTTACAAACAACAACGATCAAAAGGAAAACACCCCACTCTGTGACATGCACACGCCTGAAGGATCAGGGTCCACGTCATATTTCCGATGGAGAACCTGTACTAGTTTGTTTGTTACTGTATATCTTCCAGTAGTAGCTCGGATGTTTATTTTAAAAAAATGTTGTCCGATTATTATTATTATTGTATTATTATACAATTATTCCCTCAAAGACAGAATGGTGATGGTTAATGGGGTTCATTTTGCGTGAAATTTGGTCAAAAAATGCAGAAAACAACAGATGAACATTTCAGGATCGATTGAAATGATGAGAACATGGTATTCTGTTCTGATCAGCACTGGCTGTGAATGATTCTTTTCTCTTTCAGTCATCAATCTACAAATCAAAATCCTCTTCGCTTTCATGCCGATCGTTTTCTTGGAGACGCTCTGACATTTTTCTTTGCTCAGTAATTAATGTTCAAACCAGTCCTTGTAATTTGTTGCTGCTTTTTCTGCTCACCAGGAAAGCAGGTTTGCTCCTTTTGTTTCTTTCTGCAGCTTCTCTGCTGTTTAGGATTCACCCCAGAATTGCTACACGGAGCTAGCAGCTACGGTTTTGAGCCTGATTGCTACACGGAACAATGTCTGTGTTTATCTCATTTACTATGCAAGAAAGACATGGAGGATGTTAAGAGATCATGTTTATTTATTTGGAAAAGCTCTACAAAACATCAGTGATCACGTTTCCATGATTTAGTCTCCCACAAGCTACAGAGAGCTTCTCTCCCACTGTCTGAATGGCTGCTTCCATGATGTTTTTGTCTCTGTAAGCTTTCTGTTCCACATAAACCCGACAGGGCAAAAATAAAAACAAGAATAAAATGAGGGGACTTCTTTTATTATTGTCTCAATGAAAATAAAATTCAGGAGGCCCAAGCAGACTGCTTTCCCATCTCACACCTCTGTCTGGCTGCTGGCTTATCTCCTGGAAGCCGGCATAGCGAGTGTGTCGGGTCCAGCTCCACATGTCCTGTGACAGACTGTTTAGAGTGTACCCGCCTTCTTCCATCAGCAGCAGACTGGATCAGAAACCTCGCTGCCCTGAAAGGGATCCAGTGGGGTAAGAAAATGAATGAAGTTCAGGAGAACTAGGATTGATCCACTATAAACACCAGGACATCAGTTTGCTCCTTCTCTTTCTGCAGCCGTCTCCTTTCACCCATCTGCTTGCACCATTCTCTGATTTGTTTAGGATTCACTGCAAAAAGTGGTGCAGATTCTTACCAGAATGTTCTTTGGCATGTTCCACCACAAAAAGTTTAAACTAAATTGAATGAGCCAGGCTACACCGGCTCACAACATGAAAGCCACAGACAGCCAGCCCCCAGCCTCTGTCTGACTGAGTAACCTTTAAGTCTTGAAGGAGCTTGGCCACTGGGGCTGTCACTAATGATTACTTGAAAAGTTGATTAGTCACCGATTATTTTTTCGATTAGTCGATCAGTCAACAATTATTGTTTACATAAGACGATGTCCAATTTTTTCCCCAAACCAAGAAGTCATTACTTAAATTAAATGTGAACCATTTTCACTACAAATGCCCCAACAGTTTAATGGTAGGGGGAAGTGAAAGGGCAAAGGCAAGAATTTAGATTGGGCATAAATGATCGTCTAAACTTCTCATAGAAATAGCAAGCAAGAAATATTTTTATGAAAATGGGTTTTACTTTATTTCAAATAGTAAACACTAAAATATTCTACTATCATTTTTCCTTCATTCATTTCCAAAAGTGACTTTAGTGGTGGTCAGGGTGCAGCACCCAATCATGTCTTTAAATCAGCCATCAACAGAGGTCTCATATCTTTTAAAAACATCTCGGAGGTTCTGTGGTGCAGCTTCTAAAAGAACTATTTGGTCCAGTTTCTGACTTTCAAAAGGAAGACACAAATTCTCACTACTCTGTTGATAAAAAATACTATTTTTTTGCAGCCTTTAAGCCATTTATGTATAACATGTAACTTTTAAATAGTCATGATAATTACACTAGCAGTGTGATATTTCTCAACAGGATTTATAATAATTTTGATTTGTTTTAATCAAACAGCAACACCTACAAATTCCTTTCAAATTAAAATTCAGTGTCAATACAGATCCTTCTAAAGCAGTAAATTTACTTGAACTTATTATTATACAATTCTCTTACTTAAGAACTTTGCTTCAAAGCAGAAACTACAGGTACTGCTGTGCAGCACAAGATAAGAACACGTGCTTTAAACTTCATCCAATAATAAACATTTCTGACAATAGATGTAAGCATTTTGTTATTTGACACTGACTGACATCTAGAAAAGAATCTGTTTGTCTGCAGGTCTTTGTTTCTCCAGATCCTGGAGCTGCTGAACATCTGAATCCAACTGATGTTTCAGATCAACACTCCAAGTTAGAATGAGAAGATGAAGTGCAGTTCTCCATCAGTCCACCGGGGGAGCTGCAGCACAATAACTGTCCACTTGATGCTGAGAGAGACAGTGGAGCTGATCTCAGATCAGTTCATGCTGCAGCTCTGACACTCATCTCCACTTCCTCTGATTCCTCCATCACTCTGCTCTCCACCTCCCAGGAACACCGTCCAGTCACAACATCTCTGCAGACCAGCTGCTGCTGATGCTGCTCTCTGATCCAAAAGGAGGAACATCAGAACCTCCACCTGCAGATAGAAATGATGAAGACAGAGATGAAGGAGTGTCTCCTGATCCTGGTCAGTCAGTCAGTGATGCAGCACAGCAGCAGAAAGAGCAGCAGGAGCTTCAGTCCTGTTCAGAGCAGCAGCTTCCTGTCATCTTCACCTGTTGGAGCTTCTGCTGCTCTGATTGGCTGACTGTTGTCCTGAAGCCTGTCATCATTCTCCTCAGAGCTTCACTGAGAAGCTGCAGCTTCACAGGAAACTCTGCATCTTTGCTCTCAGACTAACTTTAGGACAAAACATCTGGAAGCAGCTGGACTGACTCCAACCCTCTACTGACCTCAGAGTCTGCAGTTTGGAGTTTGGACTCTCCACCAGATCCTGGAGCTGCTGAACATCTGAAGGATGAAGGTTGTTGTTCCTCATGTCCACTTCTGTCAGATTAGACGGGTTGGACTTCAGAGCTGAACTCAGAACTTCACAGCTGATCTTTGACAAACTGCAGCTCGTCACCCTGAAATCAGACAGAAAAGTGTTCAGGAGCAGTGATGCAGCTGGAGGTTCAGGAAGTTGGTAAATTCAGTCCGGTTGGACCTGCTCTGATGAGAGACTGAAAGATTATATTTTTAGTTGAAATTTTGGGCTGAAGAAATGTGACGACCTGTACATGAAAATGCATTACTTCTTGGGGGAGTGGGGGAGGGGGGCATAATATAACATAAGCTTATCATCCATTTGCTATCTTGTTCATGCCTTGTTATCTTAATCATTCAATTTACGATGATGTTTGTTTAACTTGTAATCTGCTGATGAAGGAGAGCAACAGAAAAAATGCTTCAAATGTTAATTTTGAAGTGTTTTGAACACCGACGTTTTCTAAAAATTCCAACAGTGTTCCCGGATATAAAGAAGAACAGACACTAAGAAACATGCAAAGCAACTTATGATGAAACTATTTTGATTTGCTTCTCACAGCTGCAGTCATGGCCCCCCTTCCGTTTAGAACTGCATCTGATATGTAATTAGGGTTCTCCTAAAATTAATAAAAAGAGGTTAGCGGCAGAGATTTTTCAGAAACGGGTTTTGAGACTGTAACAGACAACTCTGTCCGTTTCTCCTCGGAGCAAAAAGAATTGAAACTGTCTTCCATTCTTTTGCAAGAACAAATGTTTTAGGTCACTTGAACCTGACATGGGCTGTTTAGCAATTTCTTTTGGATTTTGACCTAAAGACATAATGTTCAGTTTAAATGCAATACGTTAGAAATGACTTTAAAATCACGTTAAAACAGGTTAGGAATTGAAATGTCATTTATCGTCATGAATTATTAATTACTAAATACATTTTCAAAATGCATGGCAGAAATGCAGATTGAATTGACAGTTAATGACAATAAAATGAATTTACATCAGAATTAAGAACCAAAATATAAAAACATGACAGTTTAAAATCCACTTGATTTTACTTTAAATGTAAGCCTTTAATTTAAAAAAATGTCAGATTAAAATATATTTCTCCATCTTGAATCCTAAACAATAAAAAGCTGTTGTGCCTTGGAGGCATTCCTTCCCCCTGGTCAAGCGACGGCACCTGTTCCTGATCATCTCCACCTGATCTTCATCACCATGGCTTTTTAAGCAGCATCAAACCTCCAGCCATTGTCAGATCATTATGCTGCTTGTGTGCCTGTCTGCCAGCCAGCCCACCCGCTCTGTCAGCTCACCTGTCTGCCAGCTCACCTGTCTGCCAGCCCACCTGTCTGCCAGCCAGCCAGCCAGCCATCCGCTCTGTCATCCTGCTCCACTATTCGCCTAAAATATAAACATAACCTTCTCATCTTTTAAAACATGTCTGCTCTTGGGTTCCACCCACCTCCTTGTTCACAACAAAAGCATTTTCAAATGATATGATCACACTTTAAAGTGAATTGTTCATTGAGAATTGAAGGTCACTTTGAATTGTGTCAAAAAAAAAAAATTCCACTGTAAAATCTTTATCACCTTTTAATTGATCTGACACAAAATCAAGAGAACAGAGAAAATTTAAACCTCCTGGAGATATTTTACAGAGGATGAAGATTCAAGAAAACTCAGAAAAGTCTGAGTTTCAGAGTTTCCCTAACCCATGTGTACATGTGCCAAAACGGCACACATCTCATTATTGTGCAGTATTTGATTTAAATGGTTTGCCTTAATAAAAAGTCGACGGTTTTTAACCTTTTAGATAGAAAACAAAAAATCTGAAGGTCCTGGTTGTAAAATCCTCTCAGGCTGAACAAATCCTCACCAAACAAACTTTAGACCTGTAAAAAAAGAACTTTGAATCCCAATCAAATGGACGTTCAAGCTAGAACCTGACCTTCAAGACCCCGTTTTAAACAACTGACCATTTGAATTCAAGTCTGCCAAGTTTGGGACTGATAAGAATGCATTAAAATACATGACGAGGAGGTAATTTCATCTAAAACAGAAAAAAAAACATAAAGGGTCATCAAGTTGAAGTGGACTTCAACCAACCATTGTTTTACCACCAAGCTGCTTTAGTCTATGAAGAAATGCAGACAAAACTCCTGCAGTTAACATGACTTTATAGATCATTTAAAGAGTCGCTACAACTCAATGTAAATCCAAACCTTAAAATATATAAAAATATATATTTTTAGCTCTGTTAATGTACCCAGAAAATTGAAACCAATGTCCTCTCTGGACATCATTGTCTTGAGGTTCATAATGCTGTTGTGGCCTGAGCAAGAGCTGTGGTGATGGAACCTGTGGTCAAGTCTGAGGAAACAGATCCCAGAAATACAATTTCTTCTTTGCAGGACCAAGCCAGGAGTTTGAAAACCACAATGTTTTAGTTTCACTTTTAATATGAGGGATTGAGGGTCATGTTGGTGACATTAACAGGTGGAGGGTCATGGAATGTGTGCATCAATGAGTTTGTTTTTTCAATGCTTTCCATGTATAACAAACATTATTTGTCAGTTGATTTGATGTAGTGTAGTTTGAGAGCTCAAATCTAGAAGTGAAAAGAACTAAATAAATGTTTAAATTATTAACAAGATTTGTTTCTCTTCCATATTCAGTATCATGACTTCTCCAAAGATGTGTTCAAAGATTGTCAGTCCTTTCAGAGCGACATTTAGTTTTAGTGATCTCAACTCCATATTTCTGAAGCTCTGTAGCATCAGAAGTTATGAGCAGCTCCTTTGTAAAACGAGATACATGTGTACTCCCAACTCCCCCATTATTCTTAAGAAGCAATACAAATTCAGCAAAAACATTCTGATCAAGGTGTACCCATAAAAATGTTGAAAGCAGTGCAGTCATTCTTGTCAAAGTGTCTTGAAAAGGAATCAAATGAACACAACAAAAGAAGTATGTTATGATCTTTCATATTCCTAACTATTCAGTGTGAGTAGCCTGTTTGGATGAGCACAGAACTGATATACTGGCAATGGTAAATATATTTTAGATCAATTAGGTGAAATAGAAAAATGACAGACAGCACACACGACCATGTTTCACTGCACACTAATATACTGCGACAGCTGGTTCAAAAAGACTGGGATAATTGACTTCATGAATTCAAACTGACAATATAAATATTTTTTAAAAACCTCTTAGTTTCTTTAGATACAAAATGTCACTTTCTTAAAAAAATAGATGAAATGAAAAATCACAATTTAAATGTGTCTGTATTTCTTTGCCACTGATGACATCATTTGAAGTCATTTTCACATTTGTTGCCTTGTGATGTCATTTTAGGTCATCATGCCTGATGATGTCATCAGATAAAAAACACTGAATATATGTGAAAACATTAGTTAAACCAAAGTCTTTTCTGGCAAAGAAATATTTCCCACGAAGATCCACAACTTCAAACTAGATAATCAAGAACCAATGGATTGTAAGACCAAACGCCCAACCACATCCTCCTCAGCAGGACGGATAAATACTACTCCTTTGACTCCACACTCACGTCTATGGACAAGAGAGGAGCCAATGGATTGGGAGACCCAAGCCCCACCTGCATCCTTCTCAGCAGGATGGATGAATACTCCTTTGACTCCACTTCCACATATTTGGAAAGAAGAGGAGCCAATGGATTGGAAGACCCAAGCCCCACCTGCATCCTTCTCTTCAGGATGGATGAATACTCCTTTGACTCCACACCCACATATATGGACAAGAGAAGAGCCAATGAAGTGGGAGACCAAGGCCCCACCTGCATCCTTCTCTTCAGGAAGGATGAACACTGGTTTCATTACAAATCAATGTAGTTGGTTTAAAGAGGTACCAATGGAATGGGAGACCAAGGCCCCACCTGCATCCTTCTCAGCAGGAGGGATGAATACTGGTTTCATTCCACATCAACACAACCCCAAAAAGAAAACGAGAAAGTCAAAGTATCATAGGTAGACCCCTACCTTGAAACAAACAACAAAGAAACGTTTCTCTGTGTCAGTGTGCCACACCAAAGTCTGGAATAGATTAAGCACAGAGCTCAAACAATGTACAAGTATTCATAGAGTCAAGTAAATATACAATGAAACAACTGATTCATTGTATAGAGATGAGGGGACAATGATTTCAAATGCTTTCTGACAATAATCAATAAGCATTTTTGTGTTGCATGATGTTTGATGTGTAATAATGCTTTCTGAATAAGTGTAACTTTATATTTTTAATAATAAAAAAGAATTGAATTTCTGTTACATGACACATAGTAATGATTGCTGCAGTGCTGTAATAATATCTTTAAGGTTAAAAAGCATTCCATTTTGGTTAAATTAAAAAAAAGAAAAAAAGGGGGAAATGTCAGATGAGACAACAAGGGGAAACTCTGTGTGTATTGATGTGTAGATGTGTGTGTTGATGTGTAGGTGTGTGTGTTGATGTGCAGATGTGTGTGCATTTGTGTGAAGGTGTGTGAGTGTTATGTGGGTGTGTGTGCGTGTGTGTGTGTGTGTAATGCAACCACAAAAGGACACAATCCAGTGTCTTCTTGTGCCGGTCCCAAGTCCGGATCAATGCAGAGGGGTTGTGTGAGTGCAATATATATTTATGTATATTTATGCCAGATCCCTGGGAGCTTGAGGGTCCTGCAGTATCTTAGCTGTTCTTAGCACTGTGCTTTTCTGGACTGAGATGTCTGAGCAGAGTTTTGATGCCCTCAAACAGAAGGTGATATCATCGTCCGTTTTGGCCTACACCGACTTCTCATTACCTTTTACTCTTGAGGGTGGATGCCAGTCATAGTGGTTTGGGTGTAGTTTTGTCCCAGGAGCAAGGTGGTAGTGTGCGGCCAATTGCTTATGTCAGCAGAGGATTGAAAACCACTGAGAGTAACATGCAGAACTACAGCTTGATGAAGCTGGAGTTCTTAGCCCTTAAATGGTCTATGTCGGAGAAGTTCCATGAATACCTGTTAGGCTATCGCTGCACTGTGTTCATACTAACCCTCTAAGCTATCTGTTCACTGCAAAGCTGCAAGCAATGGAGCAACGTTGGGCAGCTCAGTTGGCAGCGTTTGATTGTGAGATCAAGTATCGGTCTGACAGAGTCAACCGAAATGTCGATGCACTTTCACGGCAGCCCAATCTCAGCCCAGCAGAGGTCAGTGCCATGGAACCCGGTACTCCACTGCCTAGAGAGCTACAGCAGGTCCTGGTCTAACCGGTACTGGTCCACTGTAGGGTGGATCAGACAATGTCTGTGTTTCCACAGTGAATCACTGCAGAAGTTCAGGTTCTGCAGGATTCTGATGCCATCATGGCAAGCGTTCTCCCTTTCAGGCGAGGTAAGCCGTATCCTAGCTTCCTAGAGCGTGGGGGTTTGTCTAAGGTAGCCCTCGTGCTGCTGTGCCAATGGAAGAATCTTGCAGAGGTTGATGGTTTGGTCTACCGCAAGGTTGTCTTGCCGGTGTTCCCGTCTCCGCCTTGTAGGCCTTTTGACTTTGACTTTGAAGATGAGGACTTGTTTTTGAGGCTTGAGGATCCTGTCAGGGAGGTTGGGTCTGGCCCAAGGCTGTCAGTTGGTCATGAAGGTGCTCTAGGACAACAAACTGGTCCATCTCAAGCATGGCTGGTTTCCCCTCAGTCTATTGGTGTAGGTGGTGGTCAGCAGCAAGGGGCGGTGTGGAGGACTACTCCATCTACAGCGGGGTACCACTCTAACATTCACCATCTTCCTAGAGCTGTTGGTGGACTGAATTCCAGGAGTGTGAAGCAACATGTGACTGTGTCTTCTCTCTTCTGCCCTTGGTCGTAATCATCGGGGCGCCGATTCAAAAGGAGGGGGCTGGTGTGGCAGGTAGAGGGTCACTTAATTAAGATCAGCTGCGAGCACCAGCTGCTGTAATTGCAGAGGGCTGTTAAAAGCCCTTCCCGCTCTGTCAGGTGAGAATCAGCCTCAGACCTGCTGCTGCCGGGTTGGGACGGGCAGCGAGGTCTGCAGCATCACATGCTGACAGGCTGCATGTTTGACCCAAACTGTAAGCCGGGTAGGTTTGATGCTCGTTCTCCTCCACTTTGCCACCTCACCATTGCTAAATCTGTCATTGTATTTAGCTTATAGGCTGTTTGCCTTTTCTTTCGCTCGTGCGGCTCCTGCATTTCATCTTCCAGGCTGCTGGAGCAGGTATGTGTGGTTGTTTTTGTTGTGGGTTGTTTATTTATTTGTAGGTGCAGCTGTTTTGCCGCTGTGTTTGGGACCACTGTCACAGGTGGTGTCCCGCACTACTGTGTTGGGCCCTGATTCATCGCTGCTGAAACAAATTCAAGACCAGATTGGACCTCTGCTGCGGCTCAGTGACTGCCGTCTGTCTCTGCACTGGACTAGCGTGAGGCGGTCAGACTGATCACTGTCTCTACACCCCCCCACTATTGGACCTTATCGGAGCTCGGAGTTTTCCACCAACGCTGAGAGGAGTCAGCTGCCTCCACTGGGGCGTGGTACAGGGTTTGGGGCAGGTTCTGGTGTGACACCCCCACTGGAAATTTGGGGTTCTGGTTTCTAGTTTTGTATTGGTGGGTTTTTTTTAAAACATTTGGCCTTTTAGAAACTATTTTCACTAGCGCTGCACTGGCGGCAATTAAACGTTGCACAAACGTCAGTGGAGCTGTCATAAGCGTCTTACGAGCGGACACAGCGTTGGTGAAACGGTGTCGGGCATTGAAGCAGCGATCCGTGGCAGCTATGAACTTTGATGTGGCGTTGTCATAGAGGTGCCGGAGCGGGACCCTGTAACTGACCAAAAATATGGGAAGAAATGGACATCAAATTAGCCCAAAAACTGCATCACCATGGATCCTGAGAGACGCCTCCGTGCGCAGAACGCTTTATATCTATGCTGAAGCAACCAACGCTACATCAATGTTCGCCGCGTCAGGTACGTTTCAGCAAAGTTCGGGCGGTGTGACCAGGAGCTTAATTTGTTTTTTTTTGTTTTCTGGTGGCTTTCTCGGTGCAAAGGGTGAAACCATAATGCCACACGTGCATGTATCTAAAATGTTGTATTTGTATTTGTTTTTTTTCAATGTGATCTACAAATAGCAGAGTTTTTCAGCAAGACAAAAAATCTAAAACAATTTCCTGGTTTATTTCTGGAGCTTCTAATCATTTTTGTGCTACAGTGACATCTTGTGGTTGTTTAGGGAACATTTAATGTTTTATGGTGCTGGACAAGAACCCAGTGAACAATTGGGGAATAAAAACAAACTGGACAGAAACATTTTTTTCATTTACACTTTATCCATTTTCAAACAAATATTTTGTTCAGTTATTTGAAATTTCAAAATAAGATACTCCACAGATTTTGTTTAAAAACTGTATAAAAGGACTAAAAACAATACATTAAAAACACATTTTCAAAGACCCAGTGGTAACTGCCGTTGTCGTCGGGCTGCACCTTCTTGATGATGATGGAGCTGGCGTTTCGGGGGGAGGAGGTGAGCTGCACGTGGGCTTGGCTGTGGCTGATGCGGCCGGGGGCTCGTAGATCAGAAGAGGCACTTTGTGCTTGTTGAGCCAATGCACTTGGCGCACGACTTCCCCGTTTGCCAGGGAGATGTCGCAGTTGAGCAAGGCAGGGCGGCCCGCCTCGGCCGTCAGGCTGCCCACCGTTTTGACCTCACCTGAGAGAAGACACGGATCAGTGAAGGCCTCACAGGAAGCTCAAAACCTGGATCAGAACTTTAAATCTGACTGAGTAATTTTAGAGAGAAATACTGAGTTCAGTTTGATTCACAAATTGACAGATATATTGAATAAATGCTTTTCAAAATTATTATTTGGTTCACAAAGAGAGATTTTAGATGATTAGGTGGAACTTCAATAGATAAAATCATGACTTCTTACATTAAAAATGAAGTCAAAACAGTTTCATTCAGAAAAAAAACCTACAATAACTAAAGGGAAAAAATAGTTAATAGAATCGACAAATTGGATTTATTTATCAGTATATTATCAATTAATATTGTTTATAATAAACCCAAGTCATTTTGAAGATTGGAGCTCACAAAGGAACAGAAATTCCAACAAAATTTACATCATTTTAAACCTTAAAAGTTTGAAGGCACTTTTCTCTTAAAAGTTTTCATTCCTGCATAAACGTTTAGAAAAATGCTGTGTCAGCAATCAAAGCCAATTAATCAAACTTATGAACATTTTTGGGTTGCAGCAGAACCAAAAACATGAGAATTTCTTCATACAAACAAGCAAAAAAAAGTGTATTTATCAAGCCTCGTTGGGTTAAGCTGGAGAGCAAAAAGAAATGACTTCTTCTCAAAGGTTGACAGACTGTAAACAAACAGCATCAACAATGAGGTCACAGATGCATAACAAGAGGCGCTGTGGTGCAGACAGACCCGTCAGCGGTCCAGGGTACAGCGGCCGGTCAGCACAGGCGTCGATGCATCTTACTGACACTAAGTTGTAAGCAGAGGTCGAAAGGAGGACATTTAGTCGTGATGGACGTTTAGGCACAGCAACAGAGGACACAGAAACACTTCATTGAACCAGCATCAGACTTACAAAATAAAACACCTCCTTTCATCTCTACACCTGTTTAAAATAATGACTTTAAAGTTCGTTTTGTTGCAGATATGGAGAAAGATTTGATTTTGGGTTCATAAACACCAAAGAAACTTTTCTAATCTTCAATAAATATGAATAAATGAAGGTTTTTAACTGAAAAGAACATTGATTCTTACTATAAGCTGCCTTTGTGAGAAGTTGTGCAGACGGAAACGTCACTTCTCCAGAACCTGAACCACAAGAAATCTCTGTCCCTCCCTTAAACCCCCTACATGGGTTATCTTCAAAACCCTCAATAGAATATGCTATGTTTCCCAGACAATCAATTATATCAAAACGATCCAGTATTTCCGTCCAAACTGTTAACAGGAATTACAAAAACCTAAAACCAGTGCAGATTCAGAACTCATTAACCCTCTTTGAACCTGAAAACAACAGTGATCTCTGAATTTGACACTTTTAAATGTACGCTCACTATCAACAAATCCTTTTTAATCCACGACTTGATTTTAGATCATAACCTTCATGTTCTGTTTTTAACAGGGACTTAGAATTGTGGTTCAACTAGTTCACTGTCTGTAGAGACTCCACCCCTTTTTTATTTTACAAACAAGACAGATTCAAGTTCCTGTGGTGCGAAGTGCAGAGTGAAGTTCAAGTTAAAACAAAGAGAAGTTGGTTTTCCTTGGTCGCATAATCGATGAGGCTGGGGTCAGAGCAGACCCACACAAACTGACCGGTATAGTGAACTTTCCACAATCACAAAATGTGACGGAACTCAGAAGGTTCCTGGGGATGGTTCATTATTAGCCAAGTTTGTGCCAGAACTGTCAACTGTGGCTCATCCCTTGTATGAGTTATTGAAAGGACAAGTGGAGTGGATATGGGGACCTGCACAATGTGAAGCGTTCCAGAAAGAAGACTGCTCTGACTACTTCTCCAATCCTCGCCTTTTTTGACGCCAGCAGACCCACCCTCGTGTCAGCAGATGCTAGTAGCTATGGGCTGGGGGGTGTCCTCCTTCAGCAACACAGGGATCACTGGAAACCTGTGGCTTACTGTTCCAGACGACTCAGCGATGCTGAAAGGAGATATGCACAGATCGAGAAGGATGATGAGATTCATGCGTTTTAATGTCATAGCAGAATATGCACCAGGCAAGACGTTAACGGCAGCAGCCGCGCTCTCTAGGAGCCCAGAACAGCATTATGGCAATGAGGTCAGTCATGAGGATGTGGCAGCACATACCGAGGTGATCATGAGGCCAGGGTCCCAGCCACAACACACAGGATGACAGAGTAAAGACTGCACACAGAAAAGGACAGACAGCTGCTGGCAGTCATAGGTTTCATTAGAAAATGGGTGGCCGGACTATGTGGGCATGGTACCTGAGTCAATCCGGGATTTCTACCATGTCAGAGGAGAACGATCAGAGATTGATGGTTTAGTCATAAGAGGCAGACGTATTGTTATTCCCACAGAAATGAGGGAGATGATATTGAGGAGAATCCACCATGGACATCAAGGTCTGGTTAAGTGCAGAGAAAGAGCAAATCAGTTGGTGTGGTGGCCTGGAATGTCAGAAGCGATTGTGACAAACAGTACAGCAGTGTGCATTCTGTAAAGAAAATAAAAAAATCATTGAGAAAAGAGCCATTAATGCCTAATGAGCTCCCAGCAAGGCCATGGCAAAAAGTTACCATTGTTTATTTAAGTTTAGGAAACAAAACTACTTGGTGGTATCAGACTATTACTCTAGATACCTTGAAATTTTACATCTGCCCACAACTACAAGCAGTCAGGTTGTGGCCAAGTTAAAGGCTACATTTGCACATTTACTGATGAGTGATAATGGGTCCCAGCTAGTTTCTGCAGAGATGAGAGAGTTCAGCTCAGAATATGACTTTGTACATGTCACGTCAAGCCCACACTACCCACAGAGTAATGGTCAGGCTGAGAGGGCAGTGCAGACAGCTAAAGGCATCTTAAGACAGCATGACCCACTTCTGGCCTCAATGTCGTCCAGAACCACTCGTTACTCCTCTACAGGCATCATTCCAGCGCAATTACTGATGATTACTGACAATAAGAACAACGTTACCCACCCTGCAGAACAACCTTAAACCGGGATGGCCTGCTGAGGAGGAGATCCGACAGGCGGACACAACAGCCAAACAGAAGCAAGCTCACTATCATAACAACAGAAAGGGAGGAAGACTTTTACCTCCACTGAGAGCCGGTGGACCCGGTGCTCACTAAACTAGATGGACATAAAGGATGGACAACATCTGCTGTGGTTCACAACTCTAGCTCTACTCCAAGGTCCTACGTCATAGAGACAGAACACGGGGAGCGCTACAGGAGGAACAGACGACATCTACAGTCCATCCCATCACCTTCCAAACCTGTCAGGGAGAGCAGCAGTCAACCCACACCCGCAATCAGGGTCCCTGAAGAGACACAGGATGTGAAAATGCAACCAACTCTTGTACCATTCCCAGAGACAGGTACCGTTACTCGCTCAGGTAGAGTGAGCAAAGCCCCAGTCAGATTGTATTGGTGATCGGCGAGGGATTCTGTTCTAGCAAACTCTAAAATACTTACGGTATGCTTTGTTTGTGACATGTTTAAACAACTGTTTCAGTCAGTTCTGATAGTTCTGCTAAAAGGAACCTGGGGGGATGAGAACATGAAGAATGTTGGATTCAAGATGTAACCATTTCTGTAAGCACTTCTGATCTGATATTTTTTAGTATACTTTTAGCTACAACATAAGGATGAAAGAGCCGCATGCGGCTCCGGAGCCGCGGGTTGCCGACCCCTGTTCTAACAACTTTCTCCCGACTGCATCTCTGGAGCTCAGCCACAGTGATCTTTGGGTTCTTCTTTAACCTCTCTCACCAAGGGCTCTCCTTCCCCCGATAGCTCAGTTTGGCAGGACGGCCAGCTCTAGGAAGGGTTCTGGTCGTCCCGAACATCTTCCATTTAAGGACTATGGAGGCCACTCTGCTCTTAGGAACCTTAAGCACAGCAGATATTTTTTGGAACCTTGGCCAGATCTGTGCCAATTCTGTCTCTGAGCTCTTCAGGCAGTTCCTTTGACCTCATGATTCTCATTTGCTCTGACATCACTGTGAGCTGTAAGGTCTTCTATAGACAGATGTGTGGCTTTCCTAATCAAGTCCAATCAGTAAAATCAAACACAGCTGGACTCAAATGAACTCAAGCTGGACTCAAATGGACTCAAGTGTAGAACCATCTCAAGGATGGTCAGAAGAACTGGACAGCACCTGAGTTAAATACATGAGTGTCACAGCAAAGGGTCTTGAAAACTTAGGACCATGTCATATTTCAGTTTTTCTTTTGAATAAATGTGCAAAAATGTCAGAAATTCTGTGTTTTTTGTCAATATGGGGTGCTGTGTGTGCATTTAATGAGGGAAAAAATAAAATTAACTGATTTTAGCAAATGGCTGCAATATAGCAAAGAGTGACAAAATTTAAGGGGGTCTGAATACTTTCTGTACCCACAGTAAATGTGAAGGAACAGGACCGTCTCATGGTAGATTCTGAGTTTTCAGAGCCCAGGCTGTGCGTGGAGGTGAGCACAACTATATCTAGCTGGGTTTTCTCCAGGAGCTCTGGTACCTTCTGCACTTTGTAAATGTCAAACTCTCATCTACCAGGGTGACCTCCAACACTTGGAGGCTGCGCTGGGGGCTCACGGATAAGCACAGAAACACAGCCTGCCCCCTCTCACCATGAGCAACTTCAGAATGGTAGTGAGTCCAACCTGTCACAAGAGACTGAGACTGGCTCCATTCACTCCCAGTGCCTTGCCACAGAGGAACTCTTTGACTCCCTTGTAGACTCCAGCATGGTGATGGACAGTCCTCAGCCTCTGTTTCCTCAGGAGGAGGAATGTTTGCAGGCCTGAAGAAAATTCCAGGGACATTGGGGAGGGTCCCACCTACCAGGTACTTTGGTCTAGAGCAGGACTCCAGTTATGCATAACCGGGAATGTATGAGAATCTTGATGACTCCGCTCAGAAAGGGGGGTTCTGATAAATATATGTATATAGATGTATATTTAAACTCATCTCTTTTTATGATTCACATGTTCAATTTGTTATACTCTCTCACACAATCCCCTGCATTTATCCGGACTTGGGACCGGCACTAGAGGTCACTGGAGTGTGACCCTTTTGTGGTTGCATTACACACACACACACACACGCACACACACACACACACACACACCACAACACACACACACACACACACACACACACGCACGCACGCACGCACGCACGCACGCACGGCACTCACAAACACATCCACACGCACGTACACCACACAACGCACATAGACACACATACATTTATAGATAAACATAGGCATATAGAAACACATATACATAGTAAAATGAAAAAAATAAAATTACTTTAAAAAAAGAATAATAAAAAACAAGACAAATAGCATTTTTTTCAGAAGGAGAGGTTTTCACGTCAGTAGTGGTCAGGAATTCTAATATTTTGTTCCAGACCTCTTAAAACAACACAGAAAACCCCTGCTTGATTTTTTTTTTCTTGTCTTTTCTTTTAGATATAAAAACACATATATACATCTAAAACATTGTACATTTCTAAAATCCTACGTAAGTAAATACACACATATATATGGATAAATAAAAATACACATATATACATTTTTAACATTGTAAATTTCTAAAGCCTACGTAAGTAAATACACACAAACAAAACATTTTTTAAAAATGAACAGAAAAAGTAAAGAACGAGACAAACAGAGCCATTTTTTTAGGAGGAGGGGTTTTGCATTCAGTTGTGGTCAGGAATTCTAATCTTTAGTTCCTGACCTCTTGAAACAACACAGAAAACCCCAGCTTGATTTTTTTCTCGTCTTCTCTTTTTTAATGTGGTCCACCTGCTCTTGCAGTTGCTTGAGCTTTGTCATGAAGACTTCTTGGCAGTGGTTGAGTTTGTCATCCTTTCCTTTGATAACCTCTTTTAGTTGAGAGATTTCCTGGGGAAGGGAAAACTTCTCTTCGTCCCTTCTGTTTGTCCTCCGTTAAAAGCATCTCTGGTCTTTGTCTTTTCTGTGCAGAGAGCTGTTTCCAGGTTTCATCATTTTGCTGGTGAGGTTGGAATTTTCCTGCGTCTTTTCCTTTAGCTTGTCCATCGTCTGATGTAGTTGGTTCAGTGTTTTTTTGGCGTTCTGCTTCAGACGTTCTCAATTTAAGGTTCTTTTTCCTGGACAAGCTTTTGAAATGAGCGATTTCTTGGAGAAAGGAGGACATTGTTTTTCTGCCATTGCAGTCTCATCTCTTCCTGCGTTGCTTCTGTCTTCTTCAAGGACTCCTGAAGTTTTTCTTGTTGGTGGATTTTTGGGTGAGTTCCAATTTTCCTGGGTTTTTTTCACGGAGCCCTTTGTAGATCAACATTTTCTCCTTTTCCGTGACAGAACGTTCAACCTCAAGCTTCTGTTTGAGCTGTTCTACACTGTACTTTAAAGACGTAGTTTCTTTAAAGTGTTCCTCCTCCTTCTCCTTGAACAGTCTCTGAGACTGAACCACGCAGCTTCAGTTTCACTCTTTAGATGCTGCATCTGGATCAGTGAGCTTTGGGCTTCTTCTGCCAGGGTTCTCCAGTGGCTTAACTCTTTTTCAGTTTGGTCAGCTTTCCATGAGCGTCTGAAAGCCATGTTTTTCTGCTGAAGAAGATTTTTGAGGTGCATCACTTCTAACTTGAGAGCAGATTCTCTCTTGAAGTGCAGCAGTGTTTTCCCTCTTTCTCTGCAAACTTTCCATTTATCATGTTGTCCTCAGAGCATGAGTCTGCAGGCTGCAGGTCGGTGTTCTCAGCAGGGACTGCAGAGGGTTTCTGAGCTTCTTCTGGAGGGTTGAAGTCTTTATTTCTGCAGGTTGTTCTTGGAAAGAGGAGGCTTCATTTTCCTTTACAGTTGTTCCTGTACCTGTTTGTGCCGGTGGTTCTTCATTCAACACACTCTGCTGTGTCTTTTCAAGAACAACAGGAATCGGCTTCCTCTTCTTTTCACCCCACGTCTAGCTGTTGCTGGCCTTCGTGGCTTGGGCTCCACAAACACAACAGGAGACGGTCCCCTTCTGTTTTCCCAGGACAACGTCTCTAAAGCTGATTGGGACAGCAGCTGGGACAGGCTTCTGGACGACTTTAGACCGTCCGAGGTCGGCTCTTTGGCTTTGCTGGCCTTTGTTTTCCCAGGACATCTCTAAAGCTGGTTGGGAAGACGGTCGGGACAGGCTTCTGGATGACTTTAGGACAGTCCGAGGTCACTTTGTCCTGAGAAGTTTCCCTTTTGAATTCAGGACGTACCATTTCCTGGTTCTGTTTGCTTTGGTGATGGGTGGAAAACACCCCCCTGTCTGTGGAACCGCAAACTAGATGCATAAAACCCCTTAAAAAAAAGGGGACTAAGATTCCTGCTGGCTAACTCTTCC